>JASDQU010681385.1:22961-35116 GCA_032191745.1 Picea mariana
CGATTGGTTTCCACTTGGACATATAACATTCTCATCAAGGGAATCATATCAATCAATTACTTGACATCAACCAATGACATCAATCAAACCAAACCATTTACATCAATGACATATGATCCAACAATCTCCCAAGTAATCAAACCATTGGCATCAATGACAACATGATCCAACAGTTATTCTGTGTTAAGCATCTTTTGATAATAATCTGTATTCATTTCATTCTGCAAATATATTTCGGATAAACAAAACACAAGAAGAACCTGGTAAAGGCAAAGAGGATCATTGCATATTCTATCAAGGATCACTTGATCACACATATTTCATCATTAAAGACCTTGAAACACATGTTTGATGCCTTATCCCGACTATATGAAGGTAAGAATATCAACCAAAACATGACCTTGAGGACACAACTCAATAATGCAAAAATGCAGAATTCATAAACCATTAAATATTACTTCAAAAGGGTGTCTCAAATCAAAGAACACCTTGAAGCTATTGGAGACAGAGTTGAAGAGGTTGAGCTAGTATTGACTACATTGAATGGTCTCCCAAAATATTGGGAATCATTTAGTCAAGGAATATATTCTAGAAGAAAGCTAATGAAGTTCAGCATGCTATGAAAATATTGCACTAAGGAAGAAGCTAGACTGGCAACAAGAGGAGAAATTGGGAAATGATGATCAAGCTCTAATAGTACATGAAATAAAAGAAAAGATAATAAAAGAGGATCACCCCTCCAAGAAATTTCAAAAGTCACGAAAGTCTTAAAAGACTCAAAAATATTACTCAAACTATAAATTCTCCTGCTTCCAGAAGATGGGACATAGTGCAAGAAATTGTCCTCTTAAGAAAGAGCAGCCCAGAAAAGGACAAAATAAGAGACATCATGATCATCCTCCTTACTTTGATCCCAAAGGAGGAGTGATTCACCCATCCCAAATAGTTTCGGTCGATTTCTCTCTGCAATGTCATCTACAAGATCATAACCAAACTAATGGATCTTAGACTCAAGCCTCTTCTTCCTTTCATTTTCTCAAAAGAGCAATGTGGTTATGTAAAAGTTCATCAAATTATGGACAATGTCATTTTATCCCATGAGGTAATTGAATCTCTGAAATCTACCCACATGCCAGGTATGATCATTAAGCTAGACCTCTCAAAATCCTCTGATAAACTCAGCTGACAATACATGAAATATCTTCTTTTAACTTTTGATTTTTGCAATGAGTGGATTAACTAGGTTCTCAACCTCACCTCCTCGGTTTTCTTTTCCATCTTAGTAAATGGGGTTCCCCCAAATACTTTTTCTCCCTCCAGAGGTATCTATCAAGTAGATCCTCTCTCCCCCTTCCTCTTTGTTATCATGGCTAAGGGTCTTAGTCACTAAATCAAAGCCTCCATCACTAATGGCTCTCCCCAAGGCCTACCTCTGCATGAAATCCAATTTGTTGTTTCTCATAGTCAATTTGTGGATGATACCATGATGATGGGCTCTCCCACAACCAAGGAAGCCCCCAATATTCACAGTCTCCTAAATGATTTCAGTGAGGCCTCAGAAACTACTATCAATCTTGAAAAATCCCAAATATTTTTCTTCAACAGAACTATAGCCATTCATAATCATATTTCCTGCANCAAAGCCTCCATCACTAATGGCTCTCCCCAAGGCCTACCTCTGCATGAAATCCAATTTGTTGTTTCTCATAGTCAATTTGTGGATGATACCATGATGATGGCCTCTCCCACAACCAAGGAAGCCCCCAATATTCACAGTCTCCTAAATGATTTCAGTGAGGCCTCAGGAACTACTATCAATCTTGAAAAATCCCAAATATTTTTCTTCAACAGAACTATAGCCATTCATAATCATATTTCCTACATTCTTAACTTTTCTTGGAGCTCCCTTCCTTCCAAATATTTGGGCATCCCCCTCGTTGATTCTGCCTTGTGCAATAACTCTTGGGAATCTCTTTTTCAATCCTTAACCCGTCGCTTGAATTCTTGGACCTTTCATTCTCTCAACTTGGTTGATCATCTTGTGCTCCTGAGATATGTTCTCCAAGCCATTCCTATCTACCTTTTTTCAGCTTTGGATTCCCCAGAGTCTTTTCTTAAAAATATGCACAACATTAAGAGAACGTTACTTTAGCAGGGCCACAAAAAGGCCGCAAATGGGGCTGGGATAAGATATGCAAACCAAAGTTTTTTGGGGGCCTTGGGTTACGAGAACCCTATTTATTAAATGAAATAATGGGCACTAAAATATGGTGGCACTAGTTAAAACACCCATAGGACTTATGGGATTGAATTTGGAGGTAGAAATATGTCCCTCGCAGAGGGAGCGAAACTTATCAGATGGAACACTCAACTCTTTGGCTCACTCCTATAGAGTGTTGCATAACATAATCACACTCTCATCCAAGAACACACATTTTGGGAGCTTCAAAATGGCTAGGAGGCTTTATTCTAGTTAGATTCCTGGCAACAAATGTTTCCTTTGTACCTACAGGAAAACATGCAAGATTTCTACACTCACATGCAACACACTGGAAGCCTACGAGTTGCAGATTTTTGGAAAACTTCAGATCCTACTCTTCCTTTGTGGGAATGGAAATTAACACACTGTTAGCAACATTACTTGTCTTCATCATAGGGATATCCAGGTCTGCAGGTTGCACAAGAAGCGCCCAAGCGTAGCACACAGAAGAAGTCCTTTTCGGACTTAAAATCAAGCGAGCAGGGATTTCGTTCTTCAGCGACAGAGCAGAGCAGCGGTTAGCGGGTGATTGCAGTTAACCGAGTCGTGTCGAGTATAGCGCAAAAAGGTTTGTAAGGAAGTCAACGGTTGGAATTCTTCAGGAGACACTCGCAAAGTTATGAAGGCCATTGGTCGCGAGTAGTTCAAGTGCAATGTTATCTCTCGAACTCGGGGTTCGTGAGTTCGAAGGGTGGACCATATCCTTTGGTTGTGTGAGATTTTGAGTTACGAAAAGTGTCCGGAGGGGGTCCACCATTGCTAACCATCGCGTCTCGGGAATTCACGAGGGGAGAATGCCAAAGTTTGATACTCCCACTCATGAGGTCACGAGTAGCGAGAGGTGCTAGTACTTCGGCCCTAGCCAACGATTACATGTAGAGAGCGCTGACCAGGGAAGGAGCTTAGCCCGTATCACCATCTCAGGGAGTGGGAGTTTGAAAAAGAGGATCCAAGGGCCTTCGACCCGCGAACCCGCGAATCATGAAGCGCAAAGGAATTTTAAATGATGGGCCCACAATATCACCGAAAGTATTATGGGTCGTCCGATCAAAAGGAGGGTATGTGGTGCGTGATTAGGCTCTACCGCCTCTTCGCGCATCGCGACTTTGAATAGCAAGAATCAAGCTCCTCCTAGCTGCGAGACGTGAAGCACCGAAAGTGATCAGGGGTTGGGCCCACGGTCTTGACGCCCGGTCACTTGGGGAAAGAAAAAGAGTTGTGCAAAGGGGCCGAAATGCTGGGTTTAGCCGCAGAAAGGATCACCACGTTCTCCAAAAGACCAGTTCGGCTCGACCTCGGTCTTGGTCCTCGCTAAAAATAATTGAATATGAATGGAGGTAGTTGAAACCTTGGCTCACTCGTTGAATGCAAGGCATGGAGGTTCCGACAGGCAGTCTTCCCAAGATGGTCCTATACATTCATTTTCTGCAAAAAAGGGTCATGTCGAGTTCTCATCTGACCAGAGGAGTCTGCACACGCCATTTCAACCTTTAATGTTTCAGCTACCTCCCCTGCAAAGGCCACACAAAATTAAGGTGACGTCTGATGAATTATTTCCATCCAAAGTTTAATTGAAGGGATGCTACACCTTGGAAGGCGAGCACGCCTCTGTTGGGAAAATTCGTCTGAGTATATGTACTCAGTTTTTTCATTTTTGAAAGTATCGATGGTAGAGCGAAGCTCCCGACTGTAAATTTTTAACAGTCACTCTAGTTCTCTGGTTATGCATCTGTATGTAAGATTTCTTGTTTAATGACAGACAGTCTTCTCACCCCATCTAGTTTTCATCTCATACTAAGAGAGTTCGTGATTGACTGATTCGCGTGAATTATTGCAATTATGTTATGATAAAGGGTTTATTGTTGCATTGTTGTATTCTCTAGTTTTCTGCGTTTGAATGTAAGAAGATCTTGTGTTTAGATGTTTTCTCCTACAGTCTATTAGAAACCTGATGTTTACGACAGAACTTTGCAGTTCTCTTATACAAGTCTTCCCCCTACTCACCTTTACTACAACTCACTGTCTGAAGTTTATCTAAGACCTCACTTGCCCATGGATGCCTGGCCTAGTTTCGAAGTTAGAACAACATTGTTTTGAGTTAACTTCCATTCGATCACCCCTTTTTATAAACAAATCGTGACATAAAATGATGGGCGTTGGGCTCTGCTCTTGCTGTAATCTAGGAGTGACTTCCGTCGCCAACATTTCTGGCGCCGTTGCAGGGGATGAAGTTGAAAATTTTCCCCGGGATTGAACGACATTGAGCCTCTGATTCTGAAGGTGCATCAGGCATCAGAGCCTTTGAAGATTACTACTATGCACCTGGCGACTCCATTGTGACGACTCCACTGGAGAAAACCTGTTGTTTTAGTTGTGGCTTCCAGAGGCAGACATACGCGGTCCCATCCACAGCTGCCCCTAGCTACACCTGTAGATGATCCCGAGGTGATTTTTAGAAAAGGAGAGGCCTCTGAAAGAGAAGCTTCCACCGCTGAACCAGGTAATACACTATCTCCTTCTGTAGAAACTCCATTTTCTTCTCCTCAGCCTCCTAGCAGACCGTTTTCTGAAGTTTCCTGCTTCCTGAATTTCGGGAGTGTTCCTGCTGAGTTTTCCCCTCCCGGTCTGGGATTGGAGGGAGAAATCCTTGTCACTCCCCTTTCCCTTGAAGCTGTACCTCAGCATAGAACCATGACCATGGAAGACTTCCCCACTCCTCCTCTTGTTACTACCTCCTCTTCTGCGTAGAGAGAAGCATCTGCTGACTCAAGCCCACTAGCCCTCTTCCTAAATCCCCCATTATTTCCTGGAAGCTCATTCCCAATATCCCCTTTTCTAGATCCTTCTCCTTCGAGTTCTCCTTCATCTAATATTCCTATGGCTAGTGCTAATCCCCCTATGAATAGAATGGATTCCATAGTCGTTGTCAGATATGCCCCCTTAGTCCTACCCCATCCTATGAATCCTCTCCCTACTGGAGATTACTTGAAGTATATGCCCAAGTTCACTAGAGAAGGGGACATAACTGCAGAGGAGCACCTGGATGCTTTCTACAGTTATGCAGACAACCTGAACATTGAAAATGAATATGTCTAGATGAGAGTCTTCATTCAGAGCCTGGATGGTGAGGTGAGGAAGTGGTTTAGAGGATTGGCCCCTGAATCTAGTGCTGGCATCAAAGCTCTAGATAGTGCTTTCCTAAGGCAGTGGGGAGATAGGAAGGATTTCATGTATTACATGACGGAGTTTGGATCTTTGAAGAAGATGGAAGGAGAGTCTGTCTCTGACTTATCCAAAAGATTCAATAAGATGTATAATAAAATTCCATCTGAAATAAAGCCCTCAAAAGCCTCGGCCAAGATTTCTTATGCTAGTGCGTTTGGCCTCGATTTATGTCTTCTATTGAGAGAAAGAAGAGCCACCTCCTTAGCTCAAATGAAATATGTGGCCATTGAGGTGGAATATAATGTATTAGCATTGGATAGACCGAGGAATAAGGCTGACGCAGATAGTAGAAAGGGAAGATTTGAAGCCTCAACTTCTGGCCCATCAGTGCCCCACCCTCAAGTGGATGAACTGACCAAGATGGTGAAGTCTCTGTCTCCAGAGATGGAGAGAATGAAGGTGGAGGGTAGGCAAGCATACAAGGGCCCTCAAAACGTCGAAAAAAGAGGAGGCTTCAGGAGGCCAAACAATGTTGCTTCCCCAACTATACAAAGAGAGAGGGGAAGAGACAGAGAAGACCAGAAAATTCAGGCCCCTTTTCAAAATAATTTTGTGGCCGAGGAGGAAGAAGGGGAAACATATGAGCTTGATCCTGAAATCCACTGCTTTAGAGACACTCCTCCTTTCCCTCATATCACTCAATCAACATAGGAGGAGTATCTCATGGCCAGTCAACTAAATGAATTGAGCAATGGAAACAAGGCTAGTGGTAGCCAAGGCAGGTATGACCTGAGGTCCAAGAAAAAGACAGTAGCACCTGAGGTTCCTGAGCGGTTCACTAGAATAGAGAAACCTACTAATGAAGTAGTAGACAGTCATGGAGGTAAGAATACCTGACCTCTTTCTCCCATAGTCCAGAGTCATGTTCTCGAAATAAGAGAAATCCCAAAGCTTACATCTTCTTTTAATTTCGAGCATGAAATTCAAAAGATCAGAATCCCTGTTCCCCTAACTGAATTGATTAAGCATGAAGGGTTCAAGAAATGCTTCTCTGAGATTTTACAGTTTGAGGTCCCATGCCTTCCCACAGACTCCATCAATTTGCAAGATGAAAAACCTGCAGTTATTCTAGGTCCCATGGTAGAAGACAGGAATGACTCATCCCCTCCCTTCTACACTTCCTTGAATATACATGACAAAGTGCTGCATAACTGCTTGATGGATTCAGGGGCTTCTCACAACCTCATGCCCAAAACTGTCATGGAAGAGTTAGGGATAGAAGTCACCCGAGCCTATCATGACCTCTATTCCTTTGACTCCAGGAAAGTTCAATGTCTAGGGTTTATCAAAGACCTGGTCGTGACCTTGTTTCAGTTGCCCATGAAAAGTGTGGTCATGGATATTGTAGTGGTTGATGTCCCCCCCAAGTTCAGTATGTTGTTGTCAAGATCTTGGATAAAAATATTGGGGGGAACTTTGCAGATGGACCTCACATATGCTACTATCCTAGTGTTCAGAGGAGAACACATGAGGCTATATAGGGAAGCCCAGTAGGCCTATATAATTAGTGATGAAGCTAATCCCACCAACCATCCCATTTTTGCCTTGGACATTGATTTAGGTTCTAGTTTACTGCAACTCACTCATGCTCCCGAGCCTCCTCTTAAACTCAGAAAGAAGCCCACCACTCCTCATGAATTTCCTCCCCCCATCACCCCTATCTGGAAAATGTTTTTTTATGGATCCTGTTCCAGGGAAGGCGCAGGTGCTAGGGTGTTTTTTGTGTCACCTTCTCAGGAAACCATATCCCTGTCATATAAGCTGGAATTTGAAACCACCAACAATATGGTAGAGTATGAAGCTCTTGTTCTGGGTATGAGGGCTGCAAAAGAAATGGGAATTAAAGAGATATCAATATTTGGAGATGCTGAGTTGATTATCCAGCAAGTCAGAAATGCCTATCATGCTAATAATCCCCGCCTCAAAAATTACAGAAATGAGGTATGGGACCTGATTGATAGTTTCTTCTTGGATTTTAACATTTCTTTCATTCTGAGGGGGAAAAATACTTCAGTTGATTCTCTAGCTATCTCAGCTAGCTTGCTCAAAGTTCCTCTGCCACCTATGGTCAAATATGAGGTTGAAATAAAATATAGGCCCTCTGTACCGGACAATGTCAAGCATTGGAAGGTATTCGAGGATGATCTGGAAATCAAAAAATTTCTCCAATCTGTTGATGAATTTTCTGCGTTGCACATTGATCAGGACCCTGACATGGAAGGTGAACCTCACCCTGAGGTGTTTTTAAATAAAATTGCTAACCACCAGATTATTCAGCTACCTAGCAATCACATTCCAAGGGGACTAATTCCTTTAGAAAGATTGTTCGATGGGAATGATGTGGCAGTAAAGGGTAGGGTTTTAGATGAAGATGCTGACACAACCGAGTGCAACATTGGCACACCGGAGGAGCCTAAGTTTGCCAATCTCTCAAGGATTTTGACCACAGAACAGAGGGCCGAATATATTGAGTTGCTGAGAGAATTTGCCAATGTGTTTGCATAGACCTACAAAGACCTCAAGACATATGACACATCTGTCATTGAACACAAGATCCCACTGAAGGAAGAGGCTAAGCCATTTAGGCAGAAGCTAAGACAGATAAATCCCATGTTGCTGCCTGTCATGGAGAAAGAAGTGAAGAAGTTGTTAGAGGCCCAGATTATCATCCCCTTGAGATATTTCGAATGGGTGGCCAATTTGGTTTCGGTAAGGAAGAAAAGTGGAGAAATCAGGCTTTGTGTTGATTTCAGGAACCTGAACAGGAGCTCAAAGAAAGACAATTATCCCCTACCCAACATGGAACACATATTGCAGAGAGTAACCGGTGCATCTAGGATTTCCATGATCGATGGTTTTTCTGGCTATAATCAGATATCGGTCATGCCTGAGGACAGAGAAAAAACAGCCTTTGCCACTCCTTGGGGCACATTCATGTATGCCAAAATGCCTTTTGGGTTGATGAATGCAGGAGCCACATTTCAGCGAGCCATGGACATATCTTTTATCGGGGAGAAAGATCAGTTTGTGGTAATCTATCTGGACAACATCACGGTCTTCTCGAGGTTAGATAAAGAGCACTACTATCACTTGAGGAAAGTTTTCTCGAAGTGTCGAAGGTTCGGCCTTTCCCTAAACCCCAAGAAATTTTTGTTTTCTATGAAGGAGGGGAAGGCTATTAGGCCATATAGTATCAGCAGAAGGAGTGAGGATTGATCCTAGCAGAGTGGAGGCCATTCAGACCTTGTCACTTCCCAGATCTAAGAAGGAAGTTCAGGCCTTTTTGGGGAAGATTAATTTTCTGAGGAGATTCGTCTCGAATTTTGCCGAACTAGTGAAACACATCACAACCATGCTCAGGAAGGGAAATGAAGTGAAATGGACCGTTGAACCTAGGGAATATTTTTCCCAAATAAAAAGGGCATTGACTGAGGCACCCGTGTTGATCAGTCCTGACTATTCCAAAGATTTCCTAATCTTCTCTTTCGCTTCTTTTGATACAGTAGCAGTGGTCTTGTTGCAGAAAAATGAGGAAGGGTGAGAGCAACCCATCACCTTCTTCAGCAAGGCATTAAGAGATGAAGAGATCAGGTATGAAATCATGGAGAAACAAGCCTATGCCTTAGTGAAATCTCTCAAAGCTTTCAGAGTCTATGTCTTGCTCTCAAAAGTGACCGCATACGTTCCTTCAGCCTCTGTGAAGGACATCCTTGTACAGCCCAACATTGACGGGAGGAGGAGTAAATGGATAGCCAAGATCCTGGAATTTGACTTGGAAATAAGGCCTACCAAATTGATCAAAGGTCAAGGCTTAGCCAAGTTGTTGGCTGAAGCTAATCACAAAGCTTTGGGGGTAGATTTCATCAATGCACACTCAGAAAATCAGTAGAATTAGTTGTCCGACGTAGACCCTCAAACATAACCCCTATTGGCTCGATGTCCTTGGTATAAGGATGTCATATATTTTCTGTAGGAGTTGCGGCCTCCAGATGGCCTGCAAAGAAGCAAAGCAAGAGCTCTAAAGCTAAAGGCAGTCAGATACTACCTTTTCGATCAAATTTTATACTGGAAAGACCCCCTGGGGGTGATTTTAAAATGCATGGATCCACAAGAGGTTGACAGGATCATGGTTGAATTTCACAGCGGCCTATGTGGAGGGCACCATTTCTGGAAGACCAAAGCCCATAAAATTCTCAGAGCTGGGTACTATTGGCCCACCTTGTTCGCTGATGTCCATAGAGGAGTTAGAGCCTGTATCCCATGCCAAAGATTTTCAGGAAAGCAACAGCTCAAGTCCCTGCCTTTAAAGCCTATAGTTGTTTCGGGACCTTTCTAGCAATGGGGCCTAGATTTTATTGGAGAAATCCACCCTGCTTCCAGCGGGAATCACAGATGGATCCTGACTACCACATATTTCTTTACTAAGTGGATTGAAGCTATCCCTACCAGGAGTGCTTCCCATAAGGTAATCATTGGATTCCTGGAAGACCTCATCGTAAGGTTCGACTGCCCAAGAAAGATTGTTACTGATAACGTAGCCTCTTTCAAGGCTGAGCTGTTAGTCAAGTTCTGTGAACAATTTGGGATCAAACTGGTTCACTCCACCCCATACTATCCCCAGGGCAATGGTTTAGCGGAATCCTCCAATAAAAGCCTGATAAGGATCATCAAAAGATTATTGGAGGACAACAAAAGGGCTTGGAACTCGAAGTTGAAATTCGCTCTATGGGCCGATCGGGTGACTACAAAGAGATCTATAGGCATCTCCCCTTTCCAGTTAGTTTACAGAGAAGAAGCTATCTTCCCTTCTCAGCTGGCCATTCCCGTAGCAAAATTCTTCCAGGATTATCAAGAAGAGCCCAATGACATGATCATAAGAATTCATCAACTGGTAGAAGTCTAGCAGGCCAAAGAGCAGGTAATGATCAGAATTCAGGACCATCAGCAGATGACCAAGTAGGTTTTTGATAAGAAGGCCAAGAAGGAGGAGTTCTAGATAGGAGACCTGGTACTGAAATGGGATGCTCGTAAGCAAGATAAGGGCAAGCACGGCAAATTTGAATCCTTGTGGATCGGGCCCTTCAAAATCTCTGAGGTTTTCTTAAATAACACATACAGGTTGCAATATTTGGAGATTGAAGAAGTTTTCAACAACCCAGTAAATGGGCATTTTCTAAAAAAATGTTTTGTCTAAGCCTGCGGTGGCTTCTGTGTTTTGTAAATATTGTCCTTTTGGTTCTTTTTCTATTTTTATTTTTATTTTTTGGCTTAGTAAATGACTCCATAGCCCAACAGCAAGGCACTGGAACTGCAAAATGAGTCCTTAGAGCATCACCAGGATGACTCTATCCCCCATGGAGCCTAATGTTAGAAACATTACTTGTCTTCGACATAGGGATATCTAGGTCTGCAGGTTGCATGAGAAGCGCCCAAGCGCAGCACACAGAAGAAGTCCTTTTCGGACTTAAAATCAAGCGAGCAGGCATTTCGTTCTTTAGCGACAGAGCAGAGCAATGGTTAGCGGGTAATTGCAGTTAACCAAGTCATTCCGAGTATAGCGCAAAAAGGTTTGTAAGGAAGTCAATGGTCAAAATTCTTCGGGAGACACTCGCAAAGTTACGAAGGTCGTCGGTCGCGAGAAGTTCAAGCGCAATGTTATCTCTCGAACTCGTGGTTGATGAGTTCGAAGGGAGGACCATATCCTTTGGTTGTGTGAGATTTCGAGTTATGAAAAGTGTCCGGAGGGGGTCAACCATTGTTGACCATCGCGTCTCGGGACTTCGCGAGGGGAGAATGCCAAAGTTTGATACTCCCACTCGCGAGGTCACGAGTAGTGAGACGCGCTAGTACTTGGGCCCTAGCCAACGATTACATGTAGAGAGCGCTGACTAGGGAAGGAGCTCAGCCCGTATCACCATCTCGGGGAGCGGGAGTTTGGAAAAGAGGAGCCAAATGCCTTCGACCCGTGAACCCACGAGTCATGAAGTGCAAAGGACTTTTAAATGACGGGCCCACAATATCGCTGAAAGTATTCTGGGTCGTCCGATCAAAAGGAGGGTATGTGGTGCGCGATTAGGCTCTACCATCTCTTCGCGCATCGTGACTTTGAATAGCAAGAATAAACCTCCTCCTAGCTGTGAGACGCGAAGCACCAAAAGTGCTCAGGGGTTGGGCCCACGGTCTTGACGCCCAATCACTTGGGGAAAGAAAAAGAGTTGTGCAAAGGGGCCGAAATGCCGTGTTTAGCCACAAAAAGGATCACCGCGTTCTCCAAAAGACCAGTTCAGCTCGACCTCGGTCTTGGTCCTCGCTAAAAATAAATGAAGATGAATGGAGGTAGTTGAAACCTCGACTCACTCATTGAATGCAAGGCATGGAGGTTCTAGCAGGCAATCTGCTCGAGGTGGTCCTGTACATTCATTTTCTCCAAAAACGGGTCATGCTGAGTTCTCATCTGACCAGAGGAGTCTGCACATGCCATCTCAGCCTTTAATATTTCAGCTACCTCCCCTGCAAAGGCCACGCAAAATTAAGGTGACGTCTGACGAAGGATTTCCTTCCGAAGTTTGATTGAAGGGACACTATGCCTTGGAATGCGAGCACGCCTCTGTTGGGAAAATTTGTCTGAGTATATGTACTTAGTTTTTGCATTTTTGAAAGTATTGAAGGT
>JASDQU010681385.1:35166-46752 GCA_032191745.1 Picea mariana
ACAGAAGAAGTCCTTTTCGGACTTAAAATCAAGCGAGAAGGCATTTCGTTCTTCAGCGACAGAGCAGAGCAGTGGTTAGCGGGTAATTGCAGTTAACCGAGTCGTGTCGAGTATAGCGCAAAAAGGTTTGTAAGGAAGTCAACGGTCGGAATTCTTTGGGAGACACTCGCAAAGTTATGAAGGCCGTCGGTCGTGAGCAGTTCAAGCGCAATGTTATCTCTCGAACTCGAGGTTCATGAGTTCGAAGGGCGGACCATATCCTTTGGTTGTGTGAGATTTTGAGTTACGAAAATTGTCCGGAGGGGGTCCACCATTGCTGACCATCGCGTCTCGGGACTTCACGAGGGGAGAATGCCAAAGTTTGATACTCCCACTCATGAGGTCACGAGTAGCGAGAGGTGCTAGTACTTGGGCCCTAGCCAACGATTACATGTAGAGAGCGCTGACCAGGGAAGGAGCTCGGCCCGTATCACCATCTCAGGGAGCGGGAGTTTGAAAAAGAGGAGCCAAGGGCCCTCGACCCGCGAACCCACGAGTCATGAAGCGCAAAGGACTTTTAAATGACGGGCCCACAATATCACCGAAAGTATTATGGGTCGTCCGATCAAAAGGAGGGTATGTGGTGCGTGATTAGGTTCTACTGCCTCTTCGCGCATCGCGACTTTGAATAGCAAGAATCAAGATCCTCCTAGCTGCGAGATGCGAAGCACCGAAAGTGATCAGGGGTTGGGCCCACGGTCTTGACGCCCGGTCACTTGGGGAAAGAAAAAGAGTTGTGCAAAGGGGCCGAAATGCTGGGTTTAGCCGCAGAAAGGATCACCACGTTCTCCAAAAGACCATTTCGGCTCGACCTCGGTCTTGGTCCTCGCTAAAAATAAATGAATATGAATGGAGGTAGTTGAAACCTCGACTCACTTGTTGAATGCAAGGCATGGAGGTTTCGACAGGCAGTCTTCTTGAGATGGTCCTGTACATTCATTTTCTGCAAAAAAGGGTCATGTCGAGTTCTCATCTGACCAGAGGAGTCTGCACACGCCATTTCAGCCTTTAATGTTTCAGCTACCTCCCCTGCAAAGGCCACACAAAATTAAGGTGACGTCTGATGAATTATTTCCGTCCAAAGTTTAATTGAAGGGATGCTACGCCTTGGAAGGCGAGCACACCTCTGTTGGGAAAATTCGTCTGAGTATATGTACTCAGTTTTTGCATTTTTGAAAGTATCGATGGTAGAGCGAAGCTCCCGACTGTAAATTTTTAACAGTCACTCTAGTTCTCTGGTTATGCATCTGTATGTAAGATTTCTTGTTTAATGACAGACAGTCTTCTCACCCCATCTAGTTTTCATCTCATACTAAGAGAGTTCGTGATCGACTGATTCGCGTGAATTATTGCAATTATGTTATGATAAAGGGTTTATTGTTGCATTGTTGTATTCTCTAGTTTTCTGCATTTGAATGTAAGAAGATCTTGTGTTTAGATGTTTTCTCCTATAGTCTATTAGAAACCTGATGTTTAAGATAGAACTTTGCAGTTCTCTTATACAAGTCTTCCCCCTACTCACCTTTACTACAACTCACTGTCTGAAGTTTATCTAAGACCTCACTTGCCCATGCATGCCTGGCCTAGTTTCGAAGTTAGAACAACATTGTTTTGAGTTAACTTCCATTCGATCACCCCTTTTTATAAACAAATCGTGACATAAACTGATGGGCGTTGGGCTCTACTCTTGCTGCAATCCAGGAGTGACTTCCGTCGCCAACATTTATGGCACCATTGCAGAGGACGAAGTTGAAAATTTTCCCCGGGATTGAACAACATTGAGCCTCTGATTCTGAAGGTGCAGGCATCAGACCCTTTGAAGATTACTACTGTGCACCTGGCGACTCCATTATGATGACTCCACTGGAGAAAACCTGTTGTTTTAGTTGTGGCTTCCAGAGGCAGACATACGCGGTCCCATCCACAGCTGCCCCTAGCTACACCTGTAGATGATCCCGAGGTGATTTTTAGAAAAGGAGAGGCCTCTAAAGGAGAAGCTTCCACCGCTGAACCAGGTAATCCGCTATCTCCTTCTGTAGAAACTCCATTTTCTTCTCCTCAGCCTCCTAGCAGATCGTTTTCTGAAGTTTCCCGCTTCTTGAATTTCGGGAGTGTTCCTGCTGAGTTTTCCCCTCCCGGTCTGGGATTGGAGGGAGAAATCCTTGTCACTCCCCTTTCCCTTGAAGTTGTACCTCAGCATAGAACCAGGACCATGGAAGACTTCCCCACTCCTCCTGTTGTTACTACCTCCTCTTCTGCGTAGAGAGAAGCATCTGCTGACTCAAGCCCACTAGCCCTCTTCCTAAATCCCCCATTATTTCCTGGAAGCTCATTCCCAGTATCCCCTTTTCTAGATTCTTCTCCTTCGAGTTCTCCTTCATCTAATATTCCTATGGCTAGTGCTAATCCCCCTATGAATAGAATGGATTCCATAGTCGCTGCCAGATATGCCCCCTTAGTCCTACCCCATTCTATGAATCCTCTCCCTACTGGAGATTACTTGAAGTATATGCCCAAGTTCACTGGAGAAGGGGACATAACTGCAGAGGAGCACATGGATGCTTTCTACAGTTATGCAGACAACCTGAACATTGAAAATGAAGATGTCTAGATGAGAGTCTTCATTCAGAGCCTGGATGGTGAGGTGAGGAAGTGGTTTAGAGGATTGGCCCCTGAATCTATTGCTGGCATCAAAGCTCTGGATAGTGCTTTCCTAAGGCAGTGGGGAGATAGGAAGGATTTCATGTATTACATGATGAAGTTTGGATATTTGAAGAAGATGGAAGGAGAGTCTGTCTCTGACTTCTCCAAAAGATTCAATAAGATGCATAATAAAATTCCAGCTGAAATAAAGCCCTCAAAAGCCTCGGCCAAGATTTCTTATGCTAGTGCGTTTGGCCCCGATTTCTGTCTTCTATTGAGAGAAAGAAGAGCCACCTCCTTAGCTCAAATGCAATATGTGGCCATTGAGGTGGAATCTAATGTATTAGCAGTCGATATACTGAGGAATAAGGCTAACGCAGATAGTAGAAAGGGAAGATCTGAAGCCTCAACTTCTGGCCCATCAGTGCCCCACCCTCAAGTGGATGAACTGACAAGGATGGTGAAGTCTCTGTCTCCAGAGATGGAGAGAATGAAGGTGGAGGGTAGGCAAGCATACAAGGGCCCTCAAAACATCGAAAATAGAGGAGGCTTCAGGAGGCCAACAATGTTGCTTCCCCAACTATACAAAGAGAGAGGGGAAGAGACAGAGAAGACCAGAAAATTCAGGCCCCTTTTCAAAATAATTTTGTGGCCGAGGAGGAAGAAGGGGAAACATATGAGCTTGAACCTGAAATCCACTGCTTCGGAGACATTCCTCCTTTCCCTCATCTCACTCAATCAACATACGAGGAGTCTCTCATGGCCAGTCAACTAAATGAATTGAGCAATGGAAACAAGGCTAGTGGTAGCCAAGGCAGGTATGACCTGAGGTCGAAGAAAAAGACAGTAGCACCTGAGGTTTCTGAGCGGTTCACTAGAACAGAGAAACCTACTAATGAAGTAGTAGACAGTCACGGAGGTAAGAATACCTTACCCCTTTCTCCCATAGTCCAGAGTCATGTTCTCGAAATAAGAGAAATCCCAAAGCTTACATCTTCTTTTAATTTCGAGCATGAAATTCAAAAGATCAGAATCCCTGTTCCCCTAACTGAATTGATTAAGAATGAAGGGTTCAAGAAATGCTTCTCTGAGCTTTTACAGTCTGAGGTCCCATGCCTTCCCACAGACTCCATCAATTTGCAATATGAAAAACCTGCAGTTATTCTAGGTCCTNTTTATCAAAGACCTGGTCGTGACCTTGTTTCAGTTGCCCATGAAAAGTGTGGTCATGGATATTGTAGTGGTTGATGTCCCCCCCAAGTTCGGTATGTTGTTGTCAAGATATCGGATAAAAATATTGGGGGGAACTTTGCAGATGGACCTCACATATGCTACTATCCCAGTGTTCAGAGGAGAACATAGGAGGCTATATAGGGAAGCCCAGTTGGCCTATATAGTTAGTGATGAAGCTAATCCCACCAACCATCCCATTTTTGCCTTGGACATTGATTTAGGTTCTAGTTTACTACAACTCACTCATGCTCCCGAGCCTCCTCTTAAACTCAGAAAGAAGCCCACCACTCCTCATGAATTTCCTCCCCCCATCACCCCTGTCTAGAAAATGTTTTTTTATGGATCTTGTTTCAGGGAAGGCGCTGGTGCTAGGGTGTTTTTTGTGTCACCTTCTCAGGAAACCATATCCCTGTCATATAAGATGGAATTTGAAACCACCAACAATATGGCAGAGTATGAAGCTCTTGTTCTGGGTATGAGGGCTGCAAAAGAAATGGGAATTAAAGAGATATCAATATTTGGAGATGCTGAGTTGATTATCCAGCAAGTCAGAAATGCCTATCGTGCTAATAATCCCTGGCTCAAAAATTACAGAAATGAGGTATGGGACCTGATTGATAGTTTCTTCTTGGCTTTTAACATTTCTTTCATTCTGAGGGGGGAAAATACTTCAGCTGATTCTCTAGCTATCTCAGCTAGCTTTCTCAAAGTTCCTCTGCCACCTATGGTCAAATATGAGGTTGAAATAAAATATAGGCCCTCTGTACCGGACAATGTCAAGCATTGGAAGGTATTCGAGGATGATCTGGAAATCAAAAAATTTCTCCAATCTGTTGATGAATTTTCTGCGTTGCACATTGATCAGGACCCTAACATGGAAGGTGACCCTCACCCTGAGGTGTTTTTAAATAAAATTGCTAACCACCAGATTATTCAGCTACCTAGCAATCACATTCCAAGGGGACTAATTCCTTTAGAAAGATTGTTCGATGGGAATGATGTGGCAGTAAAGGGTAGGGTTTTAGATGAATATGCTGACACAACCGAGTGCAACATTGGCACACCGGAGGAGCCTAAGTTTGTCAAGCTCTCAAGGAGTTTGACCACAGAACAGAGGGCCGAATATATTGAGTTGCTGAGAGAATTTTCCGATGTGTTTGCATGGACCTACGAAGACCTCAAGACATATGACACATCTGTCATTGAACACAAGATCCCACTGAAGGAAGAGGCTAAGCCATTTAGGTAGAATCTAAGACAGATAAATCCCATGTTGCTGCCTGTCATGGAGAAAGAAGTGAAGAAGTTGTTAGAGGCCCAGATTATCATCCCCTTGAGATATTCTGAATGGGTGGCCAATTTGGTTCCGGTAAGGAAGAAAAGTGGAGAAATCAGGCTTTGTGTCGATTTCAGGAACCTGAACAGGAGCTCAAAGAAAGACAATTATCCCCTACCCAACATGGAACACATATTGCAGAGAGTAACCGGTGCATCTAGGATTTCCATGATCGATGGTTTTTCTGGCTATAATCAGATATCGGTCATGCCTGAGGACAGAGAAAAAATAGCCTTTACCACTCCTTGGGGCACATTCATGTATGCCAAAATGCCTTTTGGGTTGATGAATGTAGGAGCCACATTTCAGCGAGCCATGGACATAGCTTTTATCGGGGAGAAAGATCAGTTTGTGGTAATCTATCTGGACAACATCACAGTCTTCTCGAGGTCAGATAAAGAGCACTGCTATCACCTGAGGAAAGTTTTCTCGAAGTGTCGAAGGTTCGGCCTTTCCCTAAACCCCAAGAAATTTTTGTTTGCTATGAAGGAGGGGAAGGCTATTAGGCCATATAGTATCAGCAGAAGGAGTGAGGATTGATCCTAGCAGAGTGGAGGCCATTCAGACCTTATCACTTCCCAGATCTAAGAAGGAAGTTCAGGCCTTTTTGGGGAAGATTAATTTTCTGAGGAGATTCGTCTCGAATTTTGCCGAACTAGTGAAACACATCACAACCATGCTCAGGAAGGGAAATGAAGTGAAATGGACCGTTGAACCTAGGGAATCTTTTGCCCAAATAAAAATGGCATTGACTGAGGCACCCGTGCTGATCAGTCCTAACTATTCCAAAGATTTCCTAATCTTCTCTTTCGCTTCTTTTGATACAGTAGCAGCGGTCTTGTTGCAGAAAAATGAGGAAGGGTAAGAGCAACCCATCACCTTCTTCAGCAAGGCATTAAGAGATGAAGAGATCAGGTATGAAATCATGGAGAAACAGGCCTATGCCTTAGTGAAATCTCTCAAAGCTTTCAGAGTCTATGTCTTGCTCTCAAAAGTGACCGCATACGTTCCTTCAACCTCTGTGAAGGACATCCTTGTACAGCCCAACATTGACGGGAGGAGGAGTAAATGGATAGCCAAGATCCTGGAATTTGACTTGGAAATAAGGCCTACCAAATTGATCAAAGGTCAAGGCTTAGCCAAGTTGTTGGCTGAAGCTAATCGCAAAGCTTTGGGGGTAGATTTCATCAATGCACGATCAAAAAATCAGTAGAATTAGTTGTCCGACGTAGACCCTCAAACATAACCCTTGTTGGCTCGATGTCCTTGGTATAAGGATGTCATATATTTTCTGCAGGAGTTGCAGCCTCCAGATGGCCTGCAAAGAAGCAAAGCAAGAGATGTGAATCTCAAGGCAGTCAGATACTACCTTGTCGATCAAATTTTATACTGGAAAGACCCCCTGGGGGTGATTTTAAAATGCATGGATCCACAAGAGGCTGACATGATCATGGTTGAATTTCACAGCGGCCTATGTGGAGGGCACCATTTCTGGAAGACCACAGCCCATAAAATTCTTAGAGCGGGGTACTATTGGCCCACCTTGTTTGCTGATGTCCATAGAGGAGTTAGAGCCTGTATCCCATGCCAAAGATTTTCAGGAAAGCAACAGCTCAAGTCCCTGCCTTTAAAGCCTATAGTTGTTTCGGGACCTTTCTAGCAATGGGACCTAGATTTTATTGGAGAAATCCACCCTGCTTCCAGCGGGCATCACAGATGGATCCTGACTGCCACATATTTCTTTACTAAGTGGATTGAAGCTATCCCTACCAGGAGTTCTTCCCATAAGGTAATCATTGGATTCCTGGAAGACCTCATCGTAAGGTTCGACTGCCCAAGAAAGATTGTTACTGATAACGTAGCATCTTTCAAGGCTGAGTCGTTAGTCAAGTTCTGTGAACAATTTGGGATCAAACTGGTTCACTCCACCCCATACTATCCCCAGGGCAATGGTTTAGCGGAATCCTCCAATAAAAGCCTGATAAGGATCATCAAAAGATTATTGGAGGACAACAAAAGGGCTTGGAACTCGAAGTTGAAATTCGCTCTATGGGCCGATCGGGTGACCACAAAGAGATCTATAGGCATCTCCCCTTTCCAGTTAGTTTACAGAGCAGAAGCTATCTTCCCTTCTTAGCTGGCCATTCCCGTAGCAAAATTCTTCCAGGATTATCAAGAAGAGCCCAATGACATGATCATAAGAATTCATCAACTGGTAGAAGTCTAGTAGGCCAGAGAGCAGGTAATGATCAAAATTCAGGACCATCAGCAGATGACCAAGTAGGTTTTTGATAAGAAGGCCAAGAAGGAGGAGTTCTAGATAGGAGACCTAGTACTGAAATGGGATGCTCCTAAGAAAGATAAGGGAAAGCACGGCAAATTTGAAGCCTTGTGGATCGGGCCCTTCAAAATCTATGAGGTTTTCTTAAATAACACATACAAGTTGCAAGATTTGGAGATTGAAGAAGTTTTCAACAACCCAATAAATGGGCATTTTCTAAAAAAATGTTTTGTCTAAGCCTGCGGTGGCTTCTGCGTTTTGTAAATATTGTCCTTTTGGTTCTGTCTTTTTTTATTTTTATTTTTTGGCTTAGTAAATGACTCCATAGCCCAACAGCAAGGCACTGGAACTGAAAAATGAGTCCTTAGAGCATCACCAGGATGACTCTATCCCCCATGGAGCCTAATGTTAGAAACATTACTTTTCTTCGACATAGGGATATCTAGGTCTGCAGGTTGCACGAGAAGCGCCCAAGCGCAGCACACAGAAGAATTCCTTTTTGGACTTAAAATCAAGCGAGCAGGCACTTCGTTCTTCAGCGACAGAGTAGAGCAACGGTTAGCGGGTAATTGCAGTTAACCAAGTCATGCTGAGTATAGCGCAAAAAGGTTTGTAAGGAAGTCAACGGTCAAAATTCTTCGGGAGACACTCGCAAAGTTATGAAGGTCGTCGGTCGTGAGAAGTTCAAGCGCAATGTTATCTCTCGAACTCGTGGTTCGTGAGTTCGAAGGGCAGACCATATCCTTTGGTTGTGTGAGATTTCGAGTTATGAAAAGTGTCTGGAGGGGGTCAACCATTGTTGACCATCGCGTCTCGGGACTTTGCGAGGGGAGAATGCCAAAGTTTGATACTCCCACTCGCGAGGTCACGAGTAGTGAGAGGCACTAGTACTTGGGCCCTAGCCAACGATTACATGTAGAGAGCGCTGACCAGGGAAGGAGCTCAGCTCATATCACCATCTCGGGGAGCGGGAGTTTGGAAAAGAGGAGCCAAAGGCCTTCGACCCGCGAACCCATGAGTCATGAAGTGCAAAGGAATTTTAAATGACGGGCCCACAATATCGCCGAAAGTATTCTGGGTCGTCCGATCAAAAGGAGGGTATGTGGTGCGCGATTAGGCTCTACCGTCTCTTCGTGCATCGTGACTCTGAATAGCAAGAATAAAACTCCTCCTATCTGTGAGACGCGAAGCACCAAAAGTGCTCAGGGGTTGGGCCCACGGTCTTGACACCCAATCACTTGGGGAAAGAAAAAGAGTTGTGCAAAGAGGCCGAAATGTCGGGTTTAGCCACAGAAAGGATCACCGCGTTCTCCAAAAGACCAGTTCAGCTCGACCTCGGTCTTGGTCCTCGCTAAAAATAAATGAAGATGAATGGAGGTAGTTGAAACCTCGACTCACTCATTGAATGCAAGGCATGGAGGTTCTAGCAGGAAATCTGCTCGAGATGGTCCTGTACATTCATTTTCTCAAAAAAGGGTCATGCTGAGTTCTCATCTTACCAGAGGAGTCTGCACATGCCATCTCAGCCTTTAATGTTTCAGCTACCTCCCCTGCAAAGGCCACGCAAAATTAAGGTGACGTCTGACGAAGGATTTCCTTCCGAAGTTTGATTGAAGGGACACTATGCCTTGGAAGGCGAGCACACCTCTGTTGGGAAAATTTGTCTGAGTATATGTACTTAGTTTTTGCATTTTTGAAAGTATTGAAGGTAGAGCGAAGCTCCTGACTGTAAAGTTTTAACAGACACTCTAGTTCTCTTGTTATGCATATGTATGTAATATTTCTTGTTTAATGAAAGACAGTCTTCTCACCCCATCTAGTTTTCATCTCATACTGAAAGAGTTCGTGATCGACTGATTCATGCGAATTATTGCAATTATGTTATGATAAAGGATTTATTGTTGCATTGTTGTATTCTACGGTTTTCTGCGTTTGAATGTAAGAATATCTTGCGTTTAGATGTTTTCTCCTACAATCTATTAGAAACTTGATGTTTACGACAGACCTTTGTAGTTCTCTTATACAAATCTTCCCCCTACTCACCTTTACTACAACTCACTGTCTGAAGTTTATCTAAGACCTCACTTGCCCATGCATGCCTGGCCTAGTTTCGGAGTTAGAACAACATTGTTTTGAGTTAACTTCCATTCGATCACCCCTTTTTATAAACAAATCGTGACATAAACTGATGGGCGTCGGGCTCTGCTCCTGCTGTAATCCAGGAGTGACTTCCATCGCCAACACACACAAGGTCCTCAACTTACCGATGAACTGCAACTTGGGACCATGGAAAGACGAGGTTGCTTTAAGACGAATTTCCAGTTGACATGAACCAAATATTCGAGAGGCCTATGGACTCAAGGCTCAGTTTCACCCACAACCCAAAGACAAGATCTAGAGCGTCATTGGGAAATCAAACCTTTGTCCTAAAGTCAACATCTTTCTCTAATTGTTGGTTCAAAATCGTATTCTCACTTGGGATAACCTCATAAAGAGGGGATTCATAAGCCCATCAACATGCCCTCTCTTCTCTCAGCAAGACAAATACATGGAACACCTCCTAAATCAATGCCTCTTTAGTACACACATTTGGGATCAAGTTGCCTAGTCCATGAGGAAAACCGACAGGTGGGCCATCAGTATCATTAACTCCATTGAAAGCTAAAGACCCTCAACATTCAAAAACCCAATTCTCAACTGAATCTAGCAGTTGCTTCCTAGATTTATGGTTTGGCAAATCTAGAAGGAATGGAATAGAAGAAATTTTCACTCCAAGTAATCTCTAGAATCTTTTGTCTGGTCCAAAATTTGTGAGAGCATTCAAGAAACAATCAGGTCTCAACAATGGTCTGAAGATGACCTTTCTTATGAGCCTGATGAACACACCATTCTACACAATTGGCACATGAATCTCACACAAACTCAGTTTTCCACCATTACTCACTCCATTTCTATGCACATTCATGTTTCGTGGCAAAAGACCCCTCTCAGATTCCATAAAATGAATTTTTATGGGGCATCCAAAGGAAATCTTGGGCCAACAAGATTCTGTGTGGTATTTAGAGATGACAATACCAATAAATGTCATACCATTGCAGGGAGTTTAGGACATAACTCCAATAACTCATCTGAGCTGTGGGGCCTCCTTCGAGGGGTTCAATTAACCTCTCAAATAGGTTATAAGTAGTTCATTGTGGAAGGGGACTCTTTGATTATCATCTCTTTGTTTACCAAGCTATTGAATGGTTCTCATCCAGTTAAGATTTCTCTGTCTTATCGCCAATGAGCTCTGTAAATCCTAGTACTATATATATGGAAGGTGTTTATGAAAAAGCGATGGTGGCTTTAATGGTTCGAGACTTAGAAATGGCTCCATATAATATTTATTTGGAGTTTTTCGTGCTCCCTCCATTCACTTCTGGTCGAAATTCTGTGTCTCACATTGTTATCACCTGCAGACTTCCAGTCTTAGTTTTTTTCTTAGATCTTTCTTCATTGTGTGTTGAATTCCCATCTTCACTGCATCATGCCTCATGAAAGAGGCAAAGTCCGCAAAGGGACAGGAAACTTCTAAAGCTTCTCCAACCAGCATTGTTCTCCTTCTCCTTGATCCAATACCTTTGGTTTGTCCCACCAGTCTTTGCACCCATCTACTTGGTGCAAGGCTTTCTTCAACATTGATTCTTTCTACCCATTATTTCAAATAACCCTTCACCATTGAGTGTGATTCTTGAATCCTTTGGGTTTGGACTTGGTGCAATGCTATTATAAGATGGCAAAGCCATTTTATTTTAAGGTTGAAAGGTGAATGTCAAAGAAAGGTGCATATCTTGTTAGAACAATCCATACTGGATGCAATGGCCAAGTGGTGTCAATTCCTACTTAATGATAAGTCTTTTATTAAAATTTATTACCTCAACCTAACCTATTGATGTAGGTTACTCTTACATAGGAGAAGAAGAAGTGGATTAACCACCTCTAGGTTGATGACTTTGCAATAATCTATAACAAGGGTAAGGAGAATATTGTTGCAAATGCCTTGTCTTGATAAAAT
>JASDQU010681386.1:0-22332 GCA_032191745.1 Picea mariana
CTGTTAGACGTAAAGCATGACGTTGTGTGATTCCTTGCTTCTGACCTAGTTGTTAGATGTAAAGCAAGATGATTCCTCGCTTCTGACCTCATTTTTAGATGTAAAGTGAGATGTTGATGATTCCTTGCTTCTGACCTCGTTTTTAGACGTAAAGCAAGATGATTCCTCGCTTCTGACCTAGTTGTTAGTTGTAAAGAGAGATGATGATGTATTCCTTGCTTCTGACCTAGTTGTTAGACATAAAGCAAGATGATTCCTTTCTTCTGACCTTGTTGTTAGACGTAAAGCAAGATGTGACTAACACTAAGTTGCCAGCTTAACCGCTGTGACATTGAACCTGTGTAGTACTGTGATGTGCCAGCCTAGTGCTGTGATGAGGTATCATTTTTACCAATACATTTTTATGCAGATGATGATGGCATTCTTTCAAGAATGATGATGCTGCCGATGAAGAAAACTTCCGATGACTCATAAATATGCTAGCCAATGTTTCAAGATGATATTGACGATACTGTCCTCCTAATGCCACTGATGATGCAGACCTCTCACACCTGATGCTGTTGAAGAAGACCCTTCTTGTTAAGGGGGAGTGTTGAAATAATGTAACTGCGAAGAGAATCCTTAATATTGTTGTTATTTTACTATTAGAATTAATCCCCATTGTGAATTAAT
Organism: Picea mariana; assembly: GCA_032191745.1. Lineage (NCBI taxonomy): Eukaryota > Viridiplantae > Streptophyta > Pinopsida > Pinales > Pinaceae > Picea > Picea mariana. Next base: position 673 of record JASDQU010681386.1, read on the forward strand.
CATGTCGGCAATTGTATTAGCAAAAAATCCCCTTTTGCGAATTGGTCATCAGACAATTGTAATAGGCGGAATAAGAAGTCAGCCCCAACAATTATTATTGAGACCCAGAATTAATTAAAGGTGGGTTTACCCACCCAGAGTGAGAGGTCGGCCCTGCCAGTGAAACCCTTTCACACGTGCCATTCTTGTATATATAGGAGGCTAGCGCCTCACTTTATCACACAAATCACTTCCTCATTCTCTTATGAGGCAAGCTGCAATTACTAGTTGGAGAGAGGAGAAGAACAGTGGCACATCTCTTCGAGAGGACTATCTGTATTGGTTTGAGTTATCTCTTGAACATTGTATTAGCAATTTATGAGAAGGAAGTTTTTGCTGGGTTTTCTTTCCCTAGAGGGTTTCCCAGGACAAATGTTGTGTCTGTTGTGAATGTGTATTTCTCATTGATATTGTTCTTATGATGCTCTTATCTATTGAAATACAAAGAAATATAATAATGGCATAAACATTAACAAGATCCAACTAGAAGGAGGCTACAACCCCCTGGGTTCTCTGGCTTTAACCAGAAGGTGGCTACAACCACCTAGTTCTCAGGCTCCAACCTGAAGGAAGCTCCAACTCCCGTATTCTATGGCTCCAACCAGAAGGAGGATACAACCCCCTTACCTTTCCCTATCATGTCACCCTAAAGCATAATTGTACACCAATTTTCACTACCAAAATCACTACCATTGTCACTTCCACTGTCACTGTCACTGTCACTATCACTATCACATCAACCAATGCCACATCAACCTTTCCAACCAACCACTATCTCATCGACAAAACTGGATCCACTCTCATTCGCATGAAACTCATGCCAAAATCACCAAGAGCGTATATCAAACCATATGCTCAACAACACCCACACATGCCTCTACCAATCATGTACCAACATCACCACATACCATCACAACATATGTGTCACAACTAAGTACCAACCTATACCATGTATCAACCATGCATCAACATGTATCACAACAAGTGCATCAACCATGTACCAACACCTATACAAAACTGTGCATCAACCATGAACCTCAACTTGTACCAAACCGTGCATCAACTATGTACCTCAACACCATACCATGTTCCAACCATGCACATAAACCATGTACATAAACTATGTACATCAACACCACACCATGTACCAATCCTGTATGATACCATGTATCAACCATGCACCATAACAAGTGTCTTAACCATATACCATATCATGCCATACACCATATACGAATAAACCAAGATATGAACCAGTAATACATCTCACCAAGTGGACCTCAACCAATATGTACGATGCATCCAATTATGTGCCTTAAGTCATAAACCAAATCTCACAGACACATGCCTCAAGCATGCTCCTCAATATCACCAATATGCAACCTCATAACAAAATATACCAAGCTTCAATCATGCACCATAACATGCAACCAAATCATACACCAAGATAGCCAATGATACTTCTATTCAATGTACCATAATATCACCAATATGTACCATATCACATACTATCATTACCATGCATGTACCATAACACCATAACCATAAACCTTAAGACTTACCTCTGATCCTGTAGATGACCTGTTATATTGTAAACTGACCTATAACTCTTGTACAATCCTCAACAACCAGGTACCAACATCCCTTCAAAACCTTTCACAAGTCCTTCTAGATATACGCAACTTGGTCTTCTACATCCCGCGGATTTCTGCACTTTCCTCCATTGCATCTCGCGTACTTATGCGCCCTTCTGACCTGCAACTCGTGGATACCTTAGAAAATAGGGTTACTCAATCTTGCTATAGCTCCAAGACTTTTACCTTCGACCTTTCTTTGTAACCTCATAAAACGTTCGTCACAATATAGACAAAATATCACGATATGAGACCATAGCAATCACAAGATAGATATTTATTTGTAAGTGTGCGAGTGTAATTATGAGAGACTCCTCGAGGTGTTTATATAGTTTTTCATAGTAACCTCTCTTCATAATTTAATACTTCTAGGTTTTTCTTGTTACAACAGCTTTACCCCTTTGACCAAGCCTTATAACAAACTAGGGGCTTCTTGTCCACTCTTTGGAGCTTCCAACTTTACAAGGCCATATCTCCCTAACTGTGAGTAACCATGTGTTGTTCCACATATCACTGGAAATGAAACGATGTGTATTATCCATATATGATAGTGTTACTTGCAATTTCACTTTCCTTCAGGTATATATTCCTTAATCAACTTCGGGTCTAATAACCAGACCTATGGGGATACATGTAGACTACATCAAATGTACCCAACTAACTCACCATCAATATCAATCATAAAAGTGTCAATCAATTGTCCAACATATCTGGACCTCTCCAAGGTCTCACATCAATCTCTAAGGGTTGACATCAATCACATCAATCTATAAGATCACTCTCTAAGGGATGAAATTGATGACAAGTAATTGTCCAAACCAATTTTCCAACACAACCAACACATTGTGAAAGCATTTTCAACAAGGAAATAAATCCAATACCAAGTTCAACTCAAATGAATACTCCACAAAAAAACTGTTGGAAATTGTGGATACTAATATAGTTGGACCAACTAGAACAAAGGGGTTTAATGGTGAGCAATATTTTATGCTATTGCTCGATGACTATACAAGAATGAATGCAGTTTTCTTTCTCAATAAGAAGTCAAAGGCATTCGATAAATTCAAGATGTACAAGGAGATGGTTGAAAATAAAAAATATTCGAAAAACAAATGTTTAATATTGCACAATGGATGAGAGTTTACATCAAAGGAATTTATGGACTTCTATAGTAAGCATGGGATAAAGAAGCAATTTTCCATTGCCAAGACACCACAAGAAATTGGAGTCGTTGAAGGGAAGAACACAATAGTACAAGAAATGGCTCGAACTATGTTATTGGATTCCAAGTTGACAAATGTCTTTTAGGTATAGGAAGTGCATACAACAGTTCAGATTCAAATCAAAGGAATTGTCATAAACAACAGTGATAAAAACCCTTATGAACTATGGAAAGGAAGACCAGTGAATGTGAAACATTTCATAGTTTTTGGAAGAAAATGCTACATCAGAAGAGAAGATGGAAAAATAAGAAAGTTTGAATCTCGTGTTGAGAAAGGTATACATGTTGGGTACTCAAGAACAAGGAAAGAATACAAATACATCAATCTAAGGCTCAACGAAATTGTGAAAAGCATCAATGTGACGTTGATGAGACAGGTGGACGAAGGATAAAAGAAGAAGGAAAGGATTGAATGGAACATGTTTATGAAAAAGAGGTAAAGGAATAAGAAGCAGCAGTAAGAAGAAAAAGAGTAAGACTACAAAATCTTCAAGTACCTCCAAAGAAACCTAGCAGACAAATATAGAAGAACCATCCATTAGGTTAGATTGTCGGGAACAAATATGCAAGAGTTGAAACTAGAAGAAGAATCCATTCACCAGAAAAATTGCACCTAAAACTATTGTCAACAATTTAGCCAAGCAATTTAGAAGAAGCTAACAAGGATGAATTCTTGATCAAATCCATGGATGAAGAGTTAGATCGGGTAGAGAAAAATGACACTTGGGAACTGGTTCCAAGGCCAAGGAACACGAATGTGATTGGTACAAAGTGGTTCTTCAGAAACAAATTCAATGAAGATGTACATGTTACCAGGAGTAAAGAAATATTGGTATGTAAAGGATAAACTCAAGTTGAAGGTATAGAATTTGAAGATACGTTTTGCCTAGTTTCTAGAATGGGAGCGATCAAATTGATCATGGCTTATGCATGCTCCAATAATATTAAAGTGTATCAGATTGACGTAAAATCAACCTTCCTAAATGGGGATCTAGAGGAAGAAGTCTACATTGAGAAACTAGAAGGATTTCAATTGTTAGAGAATGAAAAATATGTTTTGAATTTGAAGAAGGCCTTGTATGGTCTTAAACATCCCCCCAGAGCATGGTTTTCTAGACTAGACAGATACTTACAACAACAAGGGTTCATAAAAAGGAATGTATATAACAACCTCTACATAAAGGTAAATCAAGACAGTATTTTGTTAATTGAAGTTTATGTTGATGATATTATCTTTGGTAGTGATGATGGCAGTATGAGCCAAAAATTTGCAAAGGATATGTAGGATGAGTTCAAAATGTCATTACTTGGAGAATTATTCTTCTTTTTTGGGTCTTCAGAATATTGCAAACCAATAGATACTACTATGCAAAATAGTTGCAAGTTAAGTAAATATTATGATTCAAAGGCTACATATTAAAGGAAGTACAGGTCCATGATTGACATCTTTCTTTATGTGACAACTTCCAAACCAGATGTGATGCAAGTTGTTGGAAAGGTGGCACGATTTCAATAAGAAACAAAAGAATCACATGTTTTTTCAGTAAAGAGGATATTTAGATATGCCAAGGGTACACAAGATTTTGGATTATGGTATCGAAAAGGGAAGGATCTATAACTTAATGCCTACATAGATGCAGATTGGGCATTTTGCATTGATGATCAAAAAAGTACAAGTGGAGAAAATGTCTTCTTGGGTGAGTGTTTGGTATCTTGGCTAAGAAAAAAACGGTCATCAATATCATTGTCTACAATCGAAGAAGAGTATATTGCAGCAACAACATGTTGTACACAGGTCCTATGGATGAAATACACATTGCAAGATATACAAGTTGAGTATGATGAGCCCATTCTGATATTTTGTGATAACAAAAGCATCATTATTATCTCAAAGTATCTAGTGATGCACTCCAAGAAGAAGCATATTCCAATAACGTTTAATTTTCTAAGGGAAAAAGTTGTAGAGAAGAACATCAAAGTTGAGTATGTTGGGACAAAATATAAGATTACAAATATCTTTACAAAACCACTTCCACGGAAATATTTTGAGTATATTCACTAGAAAATCATAGTAGTTTCTTCCCCACAATGAATTTTCAATGGTTTTCTTTTATGTCATAGATTTAAACGAGGACGCACCATGAAGAGGAAACATGCCAATTCAGTTAAGGGGAGCATCCCCATGGAGAGTTCAATCAAGGGGAGCATCCCTGAAGGGAAGTTACCCTTTTCCCTTGATGTCAAAGGGGGCGAGATTCATTATATGCATGAAAAGAAAGCACATAAGCATGATTCTAGAGGGAGCACGAGCACCATGACTTTAGTGCTGCATTAGAGTTTTTCCATTAATTTCAAAGGGGTATATTGTTTATTAATTGATGGTTCTCATTTATTTCAACCCTTGAAGGAAGTCCGATAGAAAATTTATGTAGCCTTAGAGGTCTGAATAAAAATCCCATGTTTATGTGAGGAATAATGTACTGAAGATCAATGAATTTTTATGAAAGACTATCATGGATGGATAGTACATGTCATTTCATTTCTTATGATATGTGGTACATGACGTAGTTCCTTACGATTGAGGAGATATGGCTTAGTGAGGTTGGAGAACCCTCGTGAGTTATGTAGAAGCCCCTAGAAGGTCAAAGAAGTGAATTATTCTAGAATCTCCTAGAAGATGTTTACTAGTCAAAGTGGCTGTAACTAGGAGTTAATCATGAGTAAAGTTGTTGTAATAAGAAAATAATTAAAAATAAATTAGTTGCAACAAGAAGTGGTGAGTTTGATATTTATGGTAAAGTGGTTGAAAGTGGATAAAGTAGTTAAAATTGGGTTAGACCTAAAAGAATGAAGTTGGGTAAAACAATTAGAAGATAGCCCCTAAAGGAAGCTACTTGGAAAGTATAAATAAGAGAGAAAGGGTCTCTCATTATAACCTAATTTAGCACATTGAATATCTCTTTTGTGAAATGTTATGGACATGTATCATTGATAAATTTAAAGCAGTGAGTTTGACGCAATGACGAGAGAACTTTCATGAGTCAAAAGTTCGAGACTATGTATACTAAACTAGGGTTTTACTAAAGACATCTGTGGGTTGCAGTACTAGGACGTCGACATCCACGGGAACAGTGGGACAAATCACAAACACCCGTGAGTTTACTGAAGACAAAGTGCAGATATGTTTCCAAAGTTGAGAAGGAAGATCATATCTATCATCAATGACAAGTTGCAAAGTTGAGAAGAAGCTACAGGAAGGTCTAACAGTTAAAAGGTACAACCGAGCTATCTACATAAACAAAAGGTATGTTATATGTTTGTCTTAAGCGGGTCTTTGTTGAATGCTTAGAGTATGGCCATGGAAGATTTAGCTTTTTCCTTTGAGAGAATATTGGTTGAATGGTATATTCTAAATGCAACTTCCCACTCCATTACATCTACAATTAGTGATGTAGAATAGGTATATATATATATATATATATATATTTTGCAATATGAAATTAAAACGTCACCATCGACAAAACATCCTAATTAAAATTGACACATAATCAATTCATTAACATAATTGATAGTGACATATCATATATTAATCACTACATAAGCCAATTCATCAGGTTCATGTGAAAGCAACATCATTATCAATCGATCAACATATATCGTAAGGAAACTACCAGCCCAACCTCTCCTACATGGTTAAGACCTCCAAGACACATAAAAAATGCTCAATTCTAGGATTCATCTGATGTATTTGGACCATTTAAGGTCTCAGGACTGGCCACTGTTCTGAGGAACAAGGAGGTATCTATATCCAACTAATTCAATCATGAACCACAATTCAACTAGACTTATCAATCATATTTAACCATAAATTCTTCATGGTGCAATAAATAACCTGCTTTGCTAAATCAATCTTCAAGAATATTACAATTAGAACAAGGGAAATGTCACATAACACATTTCAAAATTTCTCATTATATTCTTCTCTACATCATTACACATCAATCATTAATTTTCACATCGAGAGGCAAAATTTATTATCCAATCACATCATATCACATACAATTCAAGATATTCTACCTACTTGATTAGCAAAGCTAACATGACTCTACAATTAATATCAATAATTAAGAATGTCACCAACAACCAAATATTAACAATCTCCATATAATATTAACCTTGTTTCAATTCTGATATAATTGTATCACTTAATCATATAAATAAATGAAATTCAATCGATAGAATTACTAACATAAATTGTTTTAATTATAGATTTCGCAATAACCTTGAATTGAATAGTATTACGATATCAACTATTTAGTAGGTAATATGAAAATATATACGCATTACCTAAGTTCATCTATTTATGCAAAATTCTTCAATAAGTTTGGTCCAATTTATACATGTTTGAGCAACTTACAGAGTTGTGTTAACACATTATCCTTCTTTGTTTTCTGATTTTCTCAATCAATAAACATCTCGAGTAATTCAATCAACCTCACAAACCTTGAAAAGTCACATCGTGATTTGAATAATAAATATAATATAATATATATTATTTATTGTAGATTGCAAATTAATTAATTTATACATTAAAATTCAATGACGTTAACAAATAACATTTACTTAAGTAAATCTTTATATAAATAACTTTATATCAATGAATCATAATATTAATACTATTTATTTATTAAATATTATTAAAAAAACAACTATATCCACTTTCATCAATTTATCTAACTTTAATACCATTTATTTAATACCATTTATATAAAAACCTTAACAATAACTATTATAGCATCATAAATTAACTTTGTTACTGGAGTGGACTGGATAGGATATATCATGAGGCACTTTAAATTAAAATTATTTAATAATTAATTTAATCAATATATCATATAAATTTTGAAGTAAGAACCATTAATAAACATCTATTATTATTCCATAACTAATCAATTTTGAAGTATTTATAGATTAATAATAAGATTGATTCCATTAAAATGGGATTGGACCATTTATCTCATTCATCGCATTTATATGTACAGAACTATAATTTCCATAAGAATTAATATGTATATCTTAATAAGAAACCTCATATAAATTTTAAATTTCGGTTTTCCTTTTTTAAATGAAGCCACATCATATAATATAAGGATTCAATTCTTAATTATGCTATTAGGACTCCTCAACCATTTTCTAAGGAATATTAACTTATTATATCATACGGGTTTTCCAATGCTAGATAATTTAATTAATTTAAATTTCGTGATTAATAATTTTCTGAGTAATAATGATCTATAATCGCATGGATTCCATTAAATGGGCAACTTCATAATTATCATTGGACTCAGACTTCCAGCACTACGATTTCCTAAATGCTCTTATTTAAAGATTTCATATAATTCAAATTTTCAGTTTTAAAATATAGGAAGTGACATCTTATAATTTTGAAAATGCAAACCTAATATATGAAGTGACATCTTCTAATTCTGAGAATGCAATTCTTAGTTAAAAGAAATAATCGTACATTCTAATAAATTTTTTAAATGGAATTCCCTCACCCTATGAAAATCTTAGGATTAGATTATTATTTCATAAGGATCTTAATTTATGGAACTACCTAGGTCATCTTAAATGTCATTGATATTTCAAATGCATTTACTGAGAACCGAAAAGATCTAGTGTGGAAGGTATCAACATTCACTTGAGAGCGATTTACTATCATTCCCAATCTAGTTTAGATTTGATTGCAATATAATATTTTAATACTATAGAAGTTAAATAATTATTATGATTGTGCAAACTATAAAATAGATAAATAAAATTTTAGAAGTTAAATAATTATTATGATTGTGCAAAACTATAAAATAGATAAATAAAATTTTACTTCAAATGTACTCACAACATATCCACTCTAGGCTCCCATATCAATCAAGCTCAAGAATCAGAAGATATTCTTGGATATATATAAAAACAAACAAACCAATAACAAGAATATAAGGTGAATTTCTAACATTACTATGAGCTTTGCACGATTCTTTGGAGAATGGGTAATGAATGCATTTGATAATAAAAGATATTATGTGTAGATTACAGAGAAGACGAATTCCAACTATGAGTGTTATAGGCTAAGACTACATAAGACAAAAAATGCAATGGAGACGTTGTCTGAGTTCTACGCATTTTTTTTGGGGGATGGGTATCACTGAATTGATAATAAATGGTATTTTGTTGAAATTATAGAGAAAATATATATAGTTGGGACTTTAATAGGCTAAGCATTCATGATGCTACAATTTTTATATTGACAAATATTTTGGGAATTAAAATGAAGACTTCCTCTTGAGTAGGCAAATTTTGAAAATACAGAACTAGATTACTTGAAGGCGTTGGGATATTAAGTTGTAACATCCTAAAATACCAAACACAATTTAAATCCAAGAATCATTTTTTAATTTTTTTTTATAAGAACCAATCGATTCTCAATTCTTAATATACATATAATGATACAAAAATCAATGCATAATAAAAAGTTATTGTTCTCAGAAAGTTTTGGATTTTTCTCTTAGAGAAGATCTCAAGCATCAATCCATGGATTCTACGTCGAACCCTTGTTACTCCTTGCTAATCTTGCCAATCCACTAAAGGACTCACTGGTACCTCCCAACCAATGCTAGGGGTACTCTTCTTCCCCCTTATTCCTCCGACCTGCAAAGGGACGACACACACAAAACCAGAATTAATCTAGCTCCAAGCTCGTCGTACAAGGTAAAACTACCACTCTATCTCAAGCTAGGTATCCCAACTCTCACAAGTAAAACTAGTCAAAAATAATTCGGCAACATAACTTTACCAATAACTAGTGTGATCCCTTTCCCTTCTAGACCATTTTATTTATAGGAGTTTCCTCACTGACACCTCCCCAATTGCATAAATAATTTTCTTTTTAATTAATTAATTTAGAATTATTCCTCCTCACACTTGTCACCCTCTCCCCCAAGTTGCACAAGTAATTCCATATTTTATTTTAATTAAAAGTCAATTTCTCACACATTTCCCAAGTGCGCTCCTTAAATCACTCCTAGTTGTCTCTTTATTTCCCATATTCCCATTTAATGACTCACGCCTTCCAAAATATGAGTTGATTTAAAATATGAGTCTTCTTCTAGTTAAACTATTGCTAGCTAGACTCTAGATACCATTCTATGCCTACACATATTCTCTCAGCGTTATTCTTTTCTTATATTAAATTCCAAATTGGTATTTTCTTGCACATATGTGTATTAAATCAAATCTTTAGGTTTATTTCAATATACTTAATTCTTAAATTGGTTTACCTCATTCCTCTTTTTAATTTAGTTAATAATTTAGTTTTGTCTCCTTACAAGAACTTAGACTTATGATTAACTTTTTTGAATAGGCTTAGACTTTCATTTGAGATTTACCGTTAATAAACTTATTCTTTAAATAATTAATTAAATCTGACAAGGCCTAAATATTTTCAAGGTTTATAATTATTCTTTCAAGGTTTTCTAGGCCACCTAGATTCGTTGACTCAAGTTTTATTTACATGATGTGCCCTTCAAGACACACTCCATGCTCCAAGGGTACCACTCGCCTTTGAGTGGTTTTGGTAGTTGTCGAACTCTTGGAGTAAGCACTCTATTTGGGAGACCTTGTGAGAGACTAAGGGATTCTAAGGAATAAGGACTCTGTCTTATTTCACTCCCCTTATAATCTTCGTGAGCGACTATCTCAGTATGCCCTCATGACATCATGGACCTCTAAAACTAGGTACTTGTTAACCTACAATTCGAGCCACGACAAGAGTGCTAGTAGGCTGTGACAGGGACACTTCCACACCTCTCCTTATCTGGTCTATGTGCTTGGACCCTTTACTCCTTATGTGGGTCATATTAGCAAGCATCTGTCAGCCTACATCCATTAACAAAACATTGTCAATGACCCATATACATAATCATAATAAATCAATCATATGTCACATATGCATAAATGAAATACTCAAACCAATAAAATCGACTTCCTGACTCAATCTAGAGTCCAAGGAGTTCCATTGATGCCATCGTCATCCACAATCTATCAAGTGTCCTACACACTCAGGGAAAAATCATCAATATCATTTGTCAATACATATATATCAAATAAAATTAAATCACAACCATCAACATCATCATAAAAATCCGTAAGAGAAACTAACCTGATCACTTGCATGCAAGTGTCCTCAAAGAATAAGTCGATAACATGTTCTCACAAGAGCGAGATGTTACATACACCCCCTCTTGTTTTAAACTTCCTACCAAAGTTGTATAGTATATAAAATGCAGTAATAAAAGTATCTAACAAGATCTATATGGATAATATATCAAATAAGTAAGGAAATTGTTGATGCATATCATATGTGTCCTCCCATGTATCTGAGTGTAGACTATAATTGTCCCACTCGAACTTGACCTGATCGACTATTTGACCCTGTAGTTGTCGAATGCAATGGTATAGAATGTAGATTGGCTACACCGTGAGAGTAGTCTCATCTAAAAACTACAAGGAACTCATGCCAATCACATGTGTAGGATCACTAACATAATGTCTCAAAATATATACATGAAAAACATCATGCACATGCTTCAAAGAATCAAGCAATGCTAGTCGATAAGCCATAGGTCCTTTCTTTTCCAAAACTTCAAAAGGTCCCATAAACCTAGGAGAGATTTTATCTCCCTTCTCAAACTTGATCGAACCGTTGTGCGGTTTCAACCACAAGAAAGCTCGATTGCCAACTTCATAGTTGCGATCAATCCGATGCGCATCAACATAACTCTTATGCCGATCGTGCACCTCTTTAATCCTTTTTCTTATCAACTGAATTTGTTCTTCCATTTCTTGGATCGATTCTGGTCCTATGAGGACCCTATCCTCAAGTCGATTCCATCTGAATGGCACCTGACATGGTCACCTGTAAAGACACTCAAACAGTTCCATCTTAATGGTACCTTGATGGTGTTTGTTGTATGAAAACTCTACCAGTGGAAAGAATGCTTCCCAACATTTTTGTTGGTCCATTACATACATACAGAACATATATTCCAAAATTTGGTTCATTATTTATGTGTTCCCATCTGTCTCAGGGTGATACATTGTACTAAAGTTCAGTTGTGTTCCAAAATCCTCTTGGAAACTAGTCCAAAATTGTCCTATAAGCACCGATCCTCGATCGGATATGATCCTTCTTGGTGCACCATGTAACCTTACAATCTTTTTGAAAAAAAATATGGCTATTTATAGCTCCTAATAAATTGTACGTACATTAATATAATGTACACTCTTCATCAGTGTGTCAACTACCACAGAAATCGATTCGTATCTCCTTTCCCTCAGTGGAAATACAAATATCATGTCCATCGAAATGACCTCCTATTTCGATTCTAGAATAATGTGTGGTTGTAGTAATCTTTCCAGATGTTCATGTTCAATTTTCACTAGATGACATTCTAAACATCTCACCACGTAACTGACAATGTATGATTTCATTCCCTTCCAAAAGAATAAAGGCTTAAGGATTGCCCTCATCTTCGTGACTCCTGAATGAGCCATGTACATGGCTCTATGACATTCACTTAAAATTAAAATTATTAATTTGTCATTAGGACATATGTAAATCATGTTATTATACCTCATCAATCCGTCATTGTCCAATGAATAACCTTCCAAATTAGGTAACATCATGGTCTCTTGTCCAATATTTTCCTTAACCTCTTTATACCAGTCATTGTTAGTATGTATAGTTAGAATATTTTCTCAAATATTTGTCTGAAGAGGTATTACTGAAAATATGCGTGGTCTTTGACTCAACGCATATGCCACTTTTTTCATCATTCATTTGATGTAAGTAATCTCAAAATTTTATTCACTAAGTAATTTTGACCAATGTCTCTATCATGTGTTCAAGTCACTTTGCGTAAAGATATGTTGTAGTCTAGAGTGATCACTCTTTATTTCAAATTTTCGTCCAATTAGATAGTGTATCTAAAATCTCAAGTCATACACAATGGCCAACAACTCCAAATCATGTCTTTATCATTTCTCCTCATGCTTTCTTAATTTCATCGAGATGTAAGAGATAACTCAATCATCTTGCATCAATACTCTGCCTAAACCTTCCTTGGATGCACCTGTGCACACCAATAATTCCTTGTCCATGTCGGGGAATTTCAGTATCAGTGTTGTCATCAACAACTCCTTGAGCCTTTGAAATTCTTCCGTGCATTTCTGGCTCCATATAAAATTCTTGTTTTTCTTCTATGATTTCGTGATCGGATTTGCTATCTTCGAAAAACCTTCGAAGAACCGTCGATAACAACCCTCTAAACCCATAAAGATGCATACTTTTGTACATTTTTCAGTGCAGACCATTTCATAATAGTTTCTACTTTTGCTGGATCCACAACGATGCCTTCATCAGATATAACATGCCCTAAGTAATGAATCCTTGATTGGTAAAAAGAACATTTCAACAGTTTCCCATATAATTTGTTTTCTTGTAAACACTGTAGTACCAAGCTTAGATGTTCATCATGTTCTTCTGTCATTCAAGAATATATCAGTATGTCATCAATGAATACTTAAACAAGCTTGTCCAAGTATTCATAGAAAACCCCATTCATCAAACTCATGAATACCCCTGGGGTGTTTGTCAGTCCGAATGGTAAAAGCGTAAACTCATAGTGTATTAATCTCATCTTAAATGTGGTTTTAGGGATATCTTCCTCTTTAATCCGCAATTGGTGATATCCTTATCTCAATTCAATCTTTGAAAACACCATCACTCCATTCATATGATCAAACAAACCGCCTATTCTTGGCAAAGGATATTGTTTCTTGATTGTCACTTTGTTCAATTGAAAGTAGTCAATACAAAGTCTCCATGATCCATCCTTCTTTCTTATGAAAATAACAAGTGCACCCCAAGCTCACACACTTGGACATATAAGTCCCAAGTCCAGTAAATCCTTCAATTTCATTTTCAACTCTTGTAACTCAGGCATTGACATCCAATAAGGCGTTCTTTCTATTGGTTCATTTCTAGGTTTTAGGTCAATTGTAAACTCCAACTCTCTTTTGAGAGACAAACCTGGTAACTCTTCTGGAAACACGTAAGAAAACTCTCGTACTACCAGAAGGTTTTCTAATCCTTTCACCTCACCCTTTTCATTTAGTGCTAAGATTGTATATAACTTACATCATTTTTGCATGCTCTTTTGTAGCTATAAGGAAGAAATGAACCTCAAGGACAGTCCCTAGTTTCTTCCTACAATCACTCTTCTTTGTCCCACATCATCTGTCAAACTTAACCATTTCATATTACAGTTGAGTATCGCATCATGCGATTCCAATGAGTCCATACCGATCACTATGTCATAAGATCCAAAGATCATGACATATCGGTTAGTCTTCATTACAAATTATACCAAGGTAATGCTACAGTCTATAACCTTTACTCCAACCTTTTGTTTGGCACCCAAAGCCATTTCTACATATCTAAAATTGTCCTACTTAATTGCCTTTACCTTAATTCTTTTCAACATTGGACTAGAAATCAAGTTATATGTATCACCTGGATTTGTCAAAATACTAAAAGTTTGGTCAGAGATTGTACAAGATGTTTCAAGAAAAGTGGATTGGTGCTCGACCTGGCCATTGTTGCATGAATCATGTGGGCCTTGCCCAAATCTCCCACTGTAGTGGGTCCTACTGATCTGACTGCGCTCCTCTTCTCAACCGGATAGTATCGCTGGTAATGTGGCTCTCCACATGTCTAACATCGAGTCTTCAGTCTAGTACTCATGTTCCCCGAAGTAGAATCTATTGTCCTACCAGCCTGAGATCCTAGTCTATTCTGTTGAACAGTCCTAAACTGTTTCTTCTACAGGCGATGTTGTTGCTGTTGCGGTGGTCGTATGTAGGGATTCCTATGCTAAGGATTCGATCATTATCATCTTGTCATCAAGGGTCCTCTAGACATATCTCGATACCCTGATGTCTTTCTGGTTGGTGTCTGATTGGATGAAGGATCACCATGCAGACCTTCATGTTGGAGGTATAGTCACAAAGTGAAAAGCACATAGCCATGTTCTCCAACCATGCCTTGATGTTTGAGCCATCGATGGAACCCATGAACTCGAGAAACTTCAGCTTCTCGATTTCTATGTGAATTCTACCACTTCCATCTGGAGCGCGTTGTGAAACCTCATTGGGTATAGGCACCCTAGCTTCATCTCTATCTAGTCGGTTAATCAAGGCCTATGACATCCTCTAAAAGGACCTCATCAAACCAACCACATCCCCCACAACAACATGCTCCTCCCCAATGACCTGTTCTTCTCCTTGGGGGTTAGACCCCTCTAGCGTGCATGCTACTAGAGGCATCACACCTCCTCTTATAGCACCATGATGTCCTCTAACCATGATCACTTGCATGGAAAAATTTCAAGTTTTAATTAGCGATCAATTATTAATCAAATGTTTAATACAGTGGAAGGTGTGACGATCAACAGTCCCAGGGTTGAACCCGCTCTCATACCATATGTAACGTCCCACTCCGTTATGTCTACATTTAGTGATGTACAATAGGTAAAAAAAAAAATCAGTAGGAAATTAAAACATCACCACATAATGAACAAAAAAACCATCGACACAACATCCTAATTAATAATGACACATAATCAATACATAAACACAATTAATAGCGACACATCATATATTAATCACTACATGATCCAATTCACAAGGTTTATCTGAAAGCAACATCATTATCAATAAATCAACATATATCATAAGGAAACTACCCTCCCAACCTATATTGCATGGTTAGGACCTCCAAGACACATGAGGAATGCTGAAGTCTAGGATTCATCCCATTGATTTTGACCATTTAAGCTCTCAGGACTGACGACTTTTCTGAGGAGCAAGGAGGTATCTATATCCCACTAATCCAATCATGAAACACAATTCAACTAGATTTACCAATTAAAGTGAACCATCAATTCTTCAATGTCTAATAGATTAGATTCTTTGTTAAATCAATCTTCAAAAATGTTACAATTATAACAAGGGATATGCCACATAACACTTTTCAGAATTTCTCGTTCTATTCTTCTCTACATCATTACACATCAATCCTTAATTTCAACATTAAGATGAAAAATTTATTATCCAATCACATCATATCACATACAATTCATAATATTCTACCTACTTGATTAGCAAAGCTAACATGACTCTATAGTTAATGTCAATAATTAACAATGTCACCAACAACCAAATATTCACAATCTCCATATAATATTAAGCTTGTTTCAATTTTGATATAATTGTATCACTTAATCACATAAATAAATGAAATTCAATCGATATAATACTAAAAGAAATTGTCTTAGTTACAGATTTCGCAATAACCTTGAGCTCAATCATATCATGATATCAACTATTTAGTAGGTACTATGAAAATATATACTCATTGCCTAAGTTAGTCAATTTATGCAAAGTTGTTCAATAAGTTTTGTCCAATTTATGAATGTTTGCGCAAGTTACACAATTGTGTTAACACATTATCCTTCTTTGTTTTCTAATTTATTAAATCAATAAACATCTCAATTAATTCAATCAACCTCACAAACTGGAAGATACTAGATATAATAAATACACAGAACATAAATGAAATGCTATAAATGGCAGAATAACAGTAATATAACCAACATAATTTCCACAATAACATAGAAATAATATAAGAGCAACAACCGAAATAGCACTTTGATTCAGAAAACAATGTTCACAGGCCTCTTCGAGGGGGAAACCTCTAGTCGAGGAGTGCTATGTTACAATAATCTCCAAGCTAGGGTTTTCATACCCTTGACCCTTATTTATAATAAATATGTCTATTAAGAGAAGCATCTAGAGGAAGATCCTTCTAGAAGCGGAAGCTTCTATTAGGTCTTCTTACATCCACCTTATTCTATTTTGTTGAAAGGCCTTCTTAATATTGACCTTTATTACATCCAAATAAATTGATATACCTATGTGAAGGTTAGGACCTTAACATGTCTGCCCCCTTAAAAATAGCCTTGTCCTCAAGGCTTGAGATGTGGAAACTGCTGCAGAATGGTAGCTGGTTCCCAAGTGGCATCTGCTAGAGTCGTATCTTTCCACTAGACTAGCACTTCCTAGATAGTTCTCTGACGTAGGCTATGCTCATGCTGGTCCAAAGATGCTTCCGGCTGTAGCCAAATGGATCCTTCTTCAGCTAACTCTGAAAGGTTGGTTTGAATTTGGCACTTGGTTCCAATCACCTTCTTTAAGCATGAAACATGAAAAACATGATGTAGCTTCGACTGACTGGGCAGAGCTAACTGATATGCGACTTGTCCCACATGCTTGAGAACTATATAAGGACCATAAAATTTGGGCACTAGATTTTGATAATGCTTGGCCTTAAGGGAAGTTTTCTTATATGGTTGCAGTCACAAAAACACCTGATCCCCTTCGGCAAATTGATGTTCAGAGCGAACTTGATATGCTTGTTGCTTCATGCAATTTTACGCCATAACCAAGTTGTCTTTAAGGGTACAAAGAATATCCTCTCGGACTATAAGTGTTTGGTCAACCACCTAGACCTTCGAGGTACCCAGTAAGTAGGAGAGAACTGAAGTTGGCTTCTGTCCATATACCGCTTCAAAAGGAGTCATGCGAGTGGTTGTATGGTATGAAGTGTTGTACCACCATTCGACAAGGGGTAAACATTGAGCCCACTGGTGTTGTTTTTTAGAGGCAGAGAACCTCATATATGTTTCCAAACACTTTTTGACAACTTCCATTTGACCATCTATCTGGGGATGATAAGCTGAGATGAGATGCAATTGGGTGCCTTGTAGCTTAAACAGTTCTTGCCAAAAATTGCTTGTGAAAGTTGGGTCACAATAAGAAACAATAGAGTGTGGAATGCCATGAAGCTTGAAGACTTGGTCCATGAAAATTTGAGCCACCGTGGATGCAGTAAATGGGTGGTGAATAGTGTAGAAATGAACATACTTGGAAAGGCGATCCACAACCACCATTATCACTGATTTATTCCCTGATTTGGGTAAGCAGATAATAAAGTCCATAGAGATATCCTTCCAAATAGAAGGGGGAATTGAAAGCGGTTGTAGTGTGTCCAGAGATTTGACTGTTTCTCCCTTGTTGCATTGAGACACCTCACATTCAGTAACAAAATTACGAATGTCCTGTTTCATACCCTCCCCAAAAAAAAAATGTTTGACCCTGTCATATGTTTTGGTGAACCCTGAGTGCCCCGCTGTGGGTGTAGCATGAAGCTCAGAAAGTACCGTGGATTTAATCTTGGATTGTTTACTTAAATACAAATGACCTTTGTATCAAATCTCATCCTGGAGCCAGGAATACCCTGGGGGAGCGGAAGCCTTGGTCTGCAATTGCTGGATCATATGCGAAATTTTGGGATCTTGAAGCCATTCATGGTGCATAGCTTGGAGGCAATCGGGTACAGTGAAGGAAAGAGAAAAAAGGGATCCTTCGTCTTCATATTTTTGGGACAGTGCATCGACCATGACATTGTCTTTTCCCTTCTTGTAAATGATCTCATAATCATATCCAAGGAGCTTAGTCACCCATTTTTTTTGCTCCTGGGAGGAAATGCATTGTTCCAGAAAGTACTTGAGGCTTTGATGGTCAGTCTTAATTTGGAAGTGTTTCCCCAAGAGAGAAGGACGCCACAGCTCAACGACATGTAGAATAGACAATATTTCCTTTTCACAAATGGGTTTTCCCAAATTCCTTTCAGATAGTTTCTTGCTAGTGAAGACCAAAGGTCAACCCTATTGCATAAGGACAACACCGATTCCTTTCCCTGAGGCATCAAATTCCAACACAAAGGTCTTTGTGAAATCAGGAAGGGCCAGAACTGGAGTGGTGCACATGGTCATCTTCAAGGTTTGAAAAGATTGAGCCACTGCTGGAGTCCAAGTGAAAGAGTTCTTTTTTAGGAGAGCAGTGAGAGGTGTTGCAATCTTTCCATAGTTCTTAACAAACTTGCGATAATACCCTGTGAGGCCCAAAAATCCACGCAAGCTTTTGAGAGTCTTTGGGTGTAGCCAGTCTTGCATAGCTTCAATCTTTTTCGGGTCCACCCTGATGCCATCCTTGCCCACCAGATGATCCAAGTATTCTACTTCTAAGGCACCAAAAGCACATTTAGACTATTTTAGGAAAAGTTGGTGCTGAGAGAGTAGATGGAGAACTTGATCCACATGAGTAAGATGGTATGTCCAGGTTTTTCTATAGATGAGGATATCATCAAAGAAAACTAATACAAAATGATGGAGAAAGGGGTGGAAGACATCATTCATGAGGCTTTGGAAGGTGGAGGGGGCATTACACAGGCCAAAGGGCATGACCAAAAACTCATAGTGGCCCTCGTGAGTTCGAAAGGCCATCTTGGGGATGTCTGCCTCTTTCATACGTATTTGGTGATAGCCCGAGAAAAGATCAAGTTTAGTAATAAATTGGGCTCCACTCAATTCATACAGAAGGTCATCAATGACAGGAATGGGAAATTTATCTTTAATGGTCAGTTTGTTGAGGGCACAAAAGTCAGAACACATTCTCCAAGAACCTTATTTCTTCAGGACCATGACTACTAGAGAAGAGTAAGGGCTTGTACTAGGACGGATAACACCTGCAGTAAGGAGTTCCTAGACCATTTTCTCAATTTCATTTTTTTGTGAAAAGGGGTGGTGATACAGATGGATATTGGGAGGAAGGCTTCCTGGTACTAGGGGAATGGAATAATCATGAACACCATGGGAAGGATGGAGTCCTTGGGGAGTGGAAAATACCATTTGATGTTTAGAAAGGAGAGCTTGGAGGTCTTGCTGCACCGGGGGTGTCTCTGTTGCTTGTATGGCATGGAGTTGGGCAATGACACCAGAGTGACCTTTTTTGAGCAGATTTTCCATACGATGGGAACTAATGACCTCAGGTGAACCAACAATGATGCCTTGGAATTAATATTGGTGGCCTTCCTGGTCGAATTGCATGGTTAAGTCCTTAAAATCCATGAGAATGGGACCCAAGGTCCTTATCCAGTCTGCACCCAACACAATGTCACAACCACCCATGTCGATAGCAAACATATGGGATTTGAGGTGGTAGTCACCGATTTGGAGATGCACATTTTCACAGTGCCCTCCACATTTCATGGAACCACCATTGGAAATCATAATTTGGAAATTGTTGACGAGATGGATGTAGCAATGGGTTTCTTAGGCAATGTGGTAATGAATAAAATTATGGGTACTTCCACTATCAACCAGAATGATGACCTTCTGATGCTTGATGTAACCAATTAACTTGAGGGTTTGGGGGGTGGAGAAGCCAGTGAGAGCATTGAGGGAAATGACCGGTTCTACTTCGGGAGGGTCAGAGGCAGGGGTTATGTCAATGATTTCAGGAGACTCAAGCACAATAGGGGTTTCAACATCCTCTTCCAAAATATCCTCAGAGATGGCCATAAAAAGCTTTTGTTACTTACATTTGTGGCCTAGGAAATATTTTTCATCATAATTATAACAAAGGCTTTTGAGTTGGCGTTCAGCCATTTCAGTCCTAGTCAATTTTTGGTTCTTTAATGGGGCAAAGGGAGTAGTGGGATTTATGGGTTTAGGGTGAGGGATAAAGGAAGGTTTACGGGTTTGAGAGGATATAACTTGTTTTGCTTATTTATATTTTTTAGTAGCCTCCACCCAACTTGAGGGTCAAGCCATGAGAACATGGGCCCGAATCTCCTTCTTAAGGCCACTAATAAAACACTCTCGAAAGAAAGCATCAGTCATGCCCTTTGTTTGAAAAGTCGGGCGCTCAAATGCAGTTATGAAGTCTTTGAATGTTCCTAATTGTTTCAATTTTGTCAAACGGCCCAAATGGTTGGTGTGAGTGTCAAAGCATTAATAAAGCTCAGTCACAAATTAGGTCCAAGCAATATACCCTTGACAGGAATTTTTTCTCCATTTCCACCATTGCCAACGTTCTTGATCTAGATGGAGAACACCATACCTGATTTTGGCCAAGTCATCTGTAATTTCATATAAAGAGAAATAATTTTCCATTTGGGTGAACTAACCAGCAGGTTCTGAGCCATCAAATTTGGTTACATCCACCCGCGGAAGGCATATGTCACATTGAAAGTGATGGGGCTGAAAGGTATGGGAATGGGATGAAGGTTCACCTTCAGTCTTTGGATGTGCATCAGGAAAAGGGTCATTGGTAGGGATCTTTAGTTTGGTGCAGAGTGATGCAAAGANGTTCTTGTTTGACTTCTTCCATTGCAGACTGCACGGATGGAATTATGGTTATATTGATGGATGTATCTCGGGAGGCAATAGTAGCACTGAGTTGTTGCACATATTTTTGGGTCTCGAGGAAACTAGATTACAAGGTGTTGAAGCAAGACTCCAGTTCTTGGCTATGGGTATGGGCCATGAGGATGGGTGAACCGAAAAGGGGCGGGCGGGGTCAATTTTTTTTTGTTTGTTTTTATTTTATTTTTTAATTTACCAAAAAATGATATGGATGACTATGATAAGGGCGACGAGATAAATCTAATGGAATAGGTCTCAAATAATGGTAAAAATTCCAGACTTTATTTATTTATTTATTTATTTATTTTGCACCAGCGGAGTTATA
>JASDQU010681387.1:26164-39296 GCA_032191745.1 Picea mariana
TTCTATTGAACTTGGTCCCTAGTGAGCCAC
Organism: Picea mariana; assembly: GCA_032191745.1. NCBI lineage: Eukaryota > Viridiplantae > Streptophyta > Pinopsida > Pinales > Pinaceae > Picea > Picea mariana. The sequence goes on from JASDQU010681387.1 coordinate 26,195, forward strand.
TTTCCCTATTGAAGGAGTTGTCCTGCTTTGACAACTCAATATAGATGGATCCTCTACTGGTGGGTGTTCTTTATCTATGTCTCCATAATATAATCAGTTGTGGCTTGTTCCTTGTAGTCTAGGTTTAACTATGTTGGTGTGAGTTGTTCTGCCATGTTAGATGTGTTTAGTAGAGGTGGAAAGTAGGGCCGAAGGTAGTCCACATTGAACACTGGGTGCAAACCAAGGAATGGTGGAATACTGAGCTTGAAGGCATTGTCCCCTACAACCTTGGTGATGGTGTATGGACCATATCGGAGCGGGTGAAGCTTGAGGTGGGGTCTAGTGAGGTGTTCCTTCTACAAATGTAGCCACACTTTGTCGCCCACCTCGAAGTTGTGCTGCACTCGATGTTGATCATGCCACTTCTTGTACTTAGCATTGGCTCTGTCCAATATTTCATGAACCTGTTGGTGAATGTGCTGAATGCACTCAATGTATTTTTTCACCTTGGCAAGTTTAGACTGGACATGAGCCAAATCAGCCTAAGTAGCTGCAAATGGTATGGCTATGTCAATGGGACATAGTGGCTGGAATCCCAAGCCCACCTGAAAGGGGTTGTGGTTGGTTGAGCTATGGAGGGCCTGATCATAGCTATGTTGTACATAGGGGAGGCTCTCATCCCATGTGTGTGGATGCTTTGAGTTGTACATGCACAAAATGTGTACGATCATCCTATTGATGACCTCTATCTAGCCATCAGTTTGGGGATGGAAAGCTGTGGACTTGGTGAGCTTGGTGTCCAGCATTGACTAGAGGCTGGACCAAAATGTACCGAGGAACTTGCCGTCCGAATCTGAGATGATAGATTGTGGGATCCTAAAGTGTACCCACACTCGTTCAAAGATGATTTTAGTAGCGGCTTCTACTGTGATATTCTTCTTGCAGGCCTCCATAATGGCCATCTTCGAGAATCTGTCGGCAACCATGAAAACACAGTCATTTCCATGCTTAGTAGAAGGTAGGCCCTACATGTAATCTAGGGATATGGATTCCCAAGGTTGACTAGGGGTAGGCAACGGAGTATAGAGGTCTTGCTTCTTGATGGTCGGTTTGGCAATGACGCAGACAATGCAAGATATGATTTACTTCCTGACATCCTGTCGAAGGTTTGGCCAATAGAAATACTTCTACAGTATGACCACTGTTTTCTTGACCCCAAAATTCCCAGCAACCCGACTGTAGTGCACTCCCCAAATCATCTTGGCACACTCTCTTGAAGGAACACAAAGGTGTCCCAGGTGACATAGTAGTGCATCCGGGAGGTGAAATTTTGGAACTTGGTTATCCTCCAAAAGCATCTTGTATGTGTGGCCGAATTCTGGATCGCTCACAGTTTTCATTTGTCAATTATTCATTTTGAGTCGTAAGAGCCTTGATCTTTGCTTGAAGGATGAGGATGTCTATGTAATAATGACCTATACAATGTAAACAAACTTCACAATGTACAGTAGGGGAAATCGGTTGTGGAAGCGCGTGACTGTGTGTTAAAACAATACCACTGTCCATTGTCGGCCTTTGACTGAGTTTAATTCCTGTAAATTCCTTGTTTTCTTTCAGGCACAGTGGAAGGTTATTCACATAATCGAATTTTTGACTAGGATCTAGTTTAGAAAAATTTGAATCTTCCTCTGCCAAGAATTTTTCAATATTGGAGTCAGAGTTCTCATGAACCTCAATCGATTCGATCGAGCTCACATGAGCTTTTGATCTATTGCACAGGATCCTCGAAATAAGTCACCCAAACCTATCATGGCTTGATTTTTCTTTGACTGTTTGGAAGGGTTTCCACTGGTGGATTTTATGTTAAAATTAGGGCAGACAACTTGTTCATGCTCAGGAATTTTAATAAGTTTGGAGCTGACATCCTATTGCTCACACACAGACTGATCGTGTGTAGCCCTTTCACAAGGGTTTTCACACAATAAATATGGCCTATCACTGGAGGGAATAAGAAGCTTCTCTATCATCAACTTATCCATTACAAAATTCTCTAAAGGGTTTACTATAATGAAACCATTACGGGTTACGAATCTGTCCCAATATTCATTGAGCATTTTCAAATGATGAACTAACAGTAACTTAATCAAACCATGGTGAAATAAGCTAGAATCCAAGTTCTTCCTTTTATATCTCTTTTCCATTTTATACAAACTTCTGAGCAGGTAAAATGGCGTGTTTAAATGAAAGCCAATAAAATGCACGAGCAATCATATGTGGTAAAGGAACACCAAGCCAAAACGACCTTCACAAGTGACAAATTGTCTTAAAATTGCCAACAAACCATGCCATCTAACCTTGCGTAAGGAGATTGGAATACCTTTCGAGAGGTGATGAATAGACTCCATGGCACCTCGCCCAACTTTGAGTTTTTAAACCATTTTTGACCAGTGAGGGGGAGGCTCGTTGCTTCACTCAGAAATTTTTTGGTGATATTCAACTGGATATCACCCACCTGTTGACGGGCAAAATTGACCGCTCATCAACTAGAGGAGTGAATCCGGTCTGGGGTTGTCTAAATAACCCAAGCCATTTGGATTAATCCACTCCGATGGGTTTAGCGGCTCCATTGGCCGATCCAAGTCCTAGGAAAGTAAAAAAACTAAGCTAAAGAAACTAATCTAAGTGAAAAAAAAGCTACTGCAACCTATATACAAGTCTAATACATACATACAGTTTGCTAACTAATATTATAAAACAATAATCCTACTTATTAAATGTTCAGTAATCAATATAATTAAATCTCTATTATATATATAGTATTCACAAAATGCAAATTTTGATCGAAATCTGCAAAATCATATATGAATTGTCTCATGACAACGAAGCTAGCATTTTTTGATTTTTATAACTTTTGGGAAAAAGAAATGAAATGATAGCTATCTAAGCTAAGCAATAAAATAACAATCCTAACTGTAAATCTAAACTACAGAAATGAACAGTGAAACATGTTCGGATTATAAGAAATTTATATATTAACTAAACTAATTAAATAACACTAACAGACTGACCTGTAGTAGCGCTTCCTATTTGTCCTATGCACAATACTCGATTTCGCTTTTTTGATGGGGGAAACCCGCACCAGATTTTCCAATACTTCACATAAACATGAAGCAACAATTCTCTGAGTACTAATGACAGAACAAGTAAGATGTAACAACAACAATTTTATAATTTACAAATGATTACATTAAGATAAATCCCACTGCAAAGATTTGTATATAACTGCTCATTTAACAAAGAAGATTAACCTTCTATTCATTAAATTAAAACAGGATTATTGCTGTATGTAAAATGAGATACATCAAATATGAATTCTATATAAATAATATCATATCAATCTGTAACAAATTATGATATCTAAAGTAGTCAAAAATTTGATTACGAATTGAAATGAACAAAAACTTGAACAAAAGTATGATATATTGAAGCTAAAGCCGTACAAAACATCCACTTTCGTTCGAGTCTGAATAATCATCCATCCATAGTCTATGCTCTCCAAGAAGTGATGGTTTTTCTTTACAAAAATAATAGGTATATAAAGGCCACAGGATGAAAACATTCCTTGTGGAAATTATCAAAACTGTTTGCAAAAAATATGGGAACAATCTCCCAAATTCCTATTCCTATCTAAGACTAACAACCTAATCCAAAACTGTGTAAAGAAAAAGCATGTTCAAATATGACACAGTCGATCCAAGCTCCTTTAAAATTTGTGTATACCTGAATTTGCACAAGAATACATGATTTCAGATTGTGTTTAGTTGCAAAATCAACATAAATTCAAATTTTTATGACTAGCTACAGAATCTCACGATTCTGTAGCTAGTTATTATTTACAAACAGAATCATATTGTATCAATTCCATCATAACATAAATAAATACGATAAGCAAACAAATCATTTATGCTAATTCAAAACAAACAAAATCATTTTAAAATCACGTTTGAAACACCATACCTTGGTTTCAGGGATATGATTCGATTAAGCTATTTTTGAGTTAACAATGGCAATGGCCGCCTCTACATTTTTGAAAACGACAAAGCCTGTGGTCTTTTGCCTTTTATCATTAGCTTGCAGTCTGTTATTTTCCTTGGTTAACACATTTACTCGGTCCTCCAAGGACTTGATTCGGGATTGGAGCAAAGGGATGTCTGTGTAATATCGGTCGAGCCACGACTTGCATTCATTGCACTGTGGTTGATCAGGCCATGTAATCACAGGTGAGGAATCTCTTAAATTACCAGGAGTTCCACTGTCGAGCTTGATCTCGGGGAAATTAGGGTCATCTCTAAGGAATGGTGGGAGGTTCGACACGTAGTCATAGGGCTTGATTGAACAAAGGCAGTGTGAGTATGGATACTCCTCGGTTAGAAACCGCGTGATTTCAGAATCAGAATCTTCACTCAGCAGTATTGGCTGTTGGTCTGTGTTTTGTTTAGGCTTATTGCGAGCACACCTGGATACCCAGCGCGCGGCTTTTTTGCCTTTGTAATTGACATTGTTGGTACCCTTACCTTTTTTCCTTGCAGGCCTTTTAACAGGCTTAGCACTGTCTTTTAAACATGAGTCAGGCATGGTATCAGGTAGGTTATCGTTCGGGTAGGTCGAGGGTTCAATAGAGGGTAAGAGTGTAGGAGGGGGCATGACAGGCCCAACAAGGGTTTCTGTGACCATGGTTTTGTCCACTTGCTCAATTTCAAGACTGTCAAAGACATTTCTTAACAAGAAAGCTTCCCAACAGTCGCCATTCAACCTCAAATGATCAACTACAATAATTTTAATTAAACAGTGGTGGAAGAAGTTGGAGTCGGCTTTCTCCCTCTTGTAACGTTTAGCCATTTTATACAAACTCCAAAGGAGGAAATGTGGCATATTCAAAGGAAAATCTATGAAACTCATGAGCAGTCAGAGGTGGTAAAGGAAAACTAAATTGTATCTACCTTTGCATGTAATGAACTGCTTGATAATAGCCAACAAATCATGCCACCTAGACTTAAGGGCTGTAACCGGCATACCTTTGTCACAACTGTTGATTTTCCTTGACGTAAACAGGAGCGGCCATGGTACTTCATCCACCTTCGAATTTTTAAACCACTTCTGCCCTTTGGCTGGCAGACCGGTGGCTGAGCTGAGGAAATATTCGTTCAATTCGAGTTGGATGTCCCCAACTTTGGCCCTGCATCCATCGAATGTGAGTGAAAATTGTTGAGCGACTACGAGGTTGAAACCCTCAAACTTCTCAATAAAAACCCTCCACCCATTCCTCTCGAGGTCCTCTCAGGCGTTATCAAACAAGAGCAAAGATTGAACTCTATTGGGTTCGATTCGCACTACAGGAGCCATAGAAAATAGCACAGGATTAACAGGGTAATTGGTGAGGGGGTTTGACAGGGTAGACACAGAACCATTTTCCCGCAGATTCCGAAAACAAGCAGAGGCAACCCGAAATGAAAGACCAAGCGTTAATGCTTATGCGTGCGAGGGTGGTGGAGTAAATTGAGACCATGTAAAACTATCATGTCGGCTATACAATGAACGACGCCTATTCAAATCATAACAATGCATATCCAAAAAAGATTTTAACCAAATGAAATATCAAATAACCATTTGAAAACCACAATGTTCATAACCAAAAATCGATCCGAATGTTAAATAAACAATAGCATTTGTATGATTTAAAAGGAACCAATATGTCGAATATTGCACCAACGATTTGACCCCAAAATTAATGTGTTCAATAAAACCATTGAACCAAGGATTTGATCAAAGACACCAAAATATCATATAACCATTGCTAAATTGAAACCTTATTGACAATGGTCAAATGCAAAGTGAGTGGAGGTTTGGTGTTTTGATAAATGTATGACCAGTAGTGAGTTGGAGGTAAAAGAGTTATGACCACAATCCAAAAGATCATTTTAATGCAATCAACATGACTTCCAACTCTAGGTTTTCACGCTTGCAGTCATGAAAATGAAACGAAAAGAAGGTATGCGAGAGTGAAAGATAATAGTGACGTTAAAAAAAAAGTTGCAATGAGTATTGAGGGTTCAAAACCCTTGTGTAGGCAGCTTGTAAGGAAAAGATAGAAATGAAAATGGCTGCCAACAATGGCGACACACTGGTAGAAGCAGTTATCTCTACCAAACGAACACATCCAGATTGGGATAATGAGAATAATCCTAACTCAAAAACAACCAGAAAATTGTTTAAACATCGTCATCAATCATAAAAAATTCCAGTTCCAGATTGCTTGTTATTTGAAAGATGAAAACTGATGACAATCTAAACAAAAGCGAGTCACGATATTAAGGATAAAATATCCAATACTGTTGATGGAGCCACTGCTGTCAGTAGGCATCCATAGACTCGATAGGGTTTCCATTTATCCCACTCTGATATCTGTATCCTACCAAGAAGTTCCAGATCAGAATAAAGGACATTTTACGGTCAAGGGATTCCATATTTGTAAATTTTCATATACCCGACATTGCTTCGCTGCTAGCGGGCCTGTTTAGTACATTGGCGAAGTTATCTTGATGTCATGCATGCATTTACCCACTGCCAGCAGACCTGTTCAGTATCCCGGCAGGTTTACAAGCACTTCCCACAACTCATTAATGATTTATTTGGTTTTTAAGGATATATAATTGAGCGGGGTGACACTGAAAATTATGATATTTTGGACATATTTTAATAAATTATAGACCTTGAGAGAATTCTTTAACTGTCCTTCATTAAGATCTAGAGATGGTTTATTAATAAACCGACCTTCAAAGGCAGGGAGACATTTTCTGAGTTGTTCCCTTAAGGAACAGGGACAACGTAAGAAGAAAATGGATGATCGTAACAGGCTTCGATTACAGATTGGAATCAATAAACTTCTTTCAAACAACAGGCTTTCTTTAACATGACTGTAAATTTCAGAAGCATATCATAATTGATGTTTAGACAACTTTTCAACAGTCATTTCAGAGGAATTTTTGTTTTTGTTTTCTTTGTCTGAATAGTTCATAATGTAGGTATGTGTATTTCAAAAGTAAAAACTGATAAGCGTAAGGGAGAAATCAAAACCACAACAGAAAAAGAAAAGGAAAAACAAACAAAGGAAAAATATTTACACAGTGTACACAAGGTTGTCGTCAAGTGAAATACCTTTTTAGAGCTTGGCCATTCACCGGATAGGTGTCTGTCTGTCCCTCTAGACTCTGTAATCTGAAAGAGCTGGGACCCAATTTCTCAGCAATAAAAAATGGTCCTAGCCATAAGTTCTGAAACTTCGTATGCTCTCCCTTTCCCTCATGTGGTTTGTCCCATTTCAGGACAAGGTCACCTACTTCAAAGTTTCTGTCAGAGGCAGAGTTGGAATCAAACTAGATTTTAACCACAAGTTGATGCTGATCTAACTTTCATTTTGCTTAAGCCCTTACCTCTTCTAGTTTTAATAATGTGTTAATTTGATTCTCCAAAGGGGTGCAGTCCTCTTCCTGTATTTTCTGCGATAGCTGTAGTGAGGGAAGAAGAATATGCGGTCAGAGAATTGCTTCTCTGCCATAGACGAGAAAAAAGAGGGAGTTACCCACAACAGTTTTCGGAGTTACTCTATCATCCCAGATTGCGTTTGACAGTGCATTATGCCAATTTTTGTGATTTTCAGATACCGTTCTCTTGATGATTTTGATCAGATTCTTATTAGTTGATTTTGCCAATCCATTGCCTTAAGGGTAATAGCTGGCAGAATATTTTAATTTAATTCCTTTTTCTAGAGAGAACTCACTCATCTCAAGAGACGAAAAATAGGAAGTGTTATCGAATACTAAACAGTCAGGGATACCAAAATGAGTAATAATATTTGAATTTAAAAAGGCAATTACCTGACTGGTATTTACAGCTTTTAATGGGGCAAATTCAGACCACCTGGTGAAGTAATATGTGGCTGTTATGATAAACTTATGCTGCTGTGAGGATGGCGGATTGATCGTACCTATAATATCAAGACCCCACTGTTGAAAAGGGGAGTCTAATGAAACAAGCTGCAAAGGGAAGGCTGGTTTCTGTATCCACCCGGATGCTTTTTGACAAATAATACACTTGCAACACAAGGCATGAGCATCTCTAAAAAGTGTAGGTCAGTAATAACCTTCTCTTAATACTTTTTGGGCAGTGGTATCCCCACCAAAATGCCCACCAGCTTCTCCTGCGTGAAATTCTAATAAGACCTTTTCTGCTTCATCTTTTTCAAGACAGCGCATTAGTACTCCATCAAAATTTTGATGAAACAGAATACCATTAATCAACTGAAAGGAGGCAGATTTTAATATTAACGCTCTTATTTTAGTGGGATCCAGGTGACGGGGGGCCGACCCATGTTCAAGATAGAATTTTATATCGTCATACCAGGGTCTGACAGAGTTTTGTGCACAGCAGATTGAATTTTGGTTGTGCTGTCCTGGGTTTGACATATCGTTTTCCTCTTGTTGTCCTACTGTTGAGTCAGCGACTAACTTGCATATCCCTTGGCCTCTCACTATTTGTGATGGGGTGATTTCTATGTCATACTCTTGTAAGGAGGTGACCCAGTTCGCCCTCTTTTCGCCTAATTCTTTCTGCACTAACAAATTTCTGACGACTGGATATGGGACGATAATTTTCGTCCTAGATTTCAAAAGATAAGATCAGAAGTGTTTTACTTCTTTAAAAACAACATAGGCTTGCTGATCTACCGCTGGGTAATTAATTTCTGCGCCTTNCCCACCAAAATGCCCACCAGCTTCTCCTGCGTGAAATTCTAATAAGACCTTTTCTGCTTCATCTTTTTCAAGACAGCGCATTAGTACTCCATCAAAATTTTGACGAAACAGAATACCATTAATCAACTGAAAGGAGGCAGATTTTAATATTAACGCTCTTCTTTTAGTGGGATCCAGGTGACGGGGGGCCGACCCATGTTCAAGATAGAATTTTATATCGTCATACCAGGGACTGACAGAGTTTTGTGCACAGCAGATTGAATTTTGGTTGTGCTGTCCTGGGTTTGACATATTGTTTTCCTCTTGTTGTCCTACTGTTGAGTCAGCGACTAACTTGCATATCCCTTGGCCTCTCACTATTTGTGATGGGGTGATTTCTATGTCATACTCTTGTAAGGAGGTGACCCAGTTCGCCCTCTTTTCGCCTAATTCTTTCTGCACTAACAAATTTCTGACGGCTGGATATGGGACGATAATTTTCGTCCTAGATTTCAAAAGATAAGATCAGAAGTGTTTTACTTCTTTAAAAACAACATAGGCTTGCTGATCTACCGCTGGGTAATTAATTTCTGCGCCTTTGAAAGCAGAGCTCATAAAGGCAATTGGGACTTCATTGTTTTCAACGTTCTTTTGAGTTAGGACAACAGCGTAGGAGCGGTTAGAAGCAAATGTGTAGAGCGTGAAGTCTTGCGAAAAATCGGGGCTCATGAGAGAAGGAGCGTCTATTATGGCCTTTTTTATTGAATTAAAGTCTTGGTTTTCTAAGGGTCCCCAATGATATTGTGCGTCCTTTTTTATTAAGTTCTGTAAAGGTCTCACCATTTCTGAAAAACTGGGGACGAATCTCCTGACAAAGTTTATCTCCTGATAATGCATAACAAATCGTTTATGCAAACAAACAAATCCGAAAATGTTGAACAAGCAAGGGAGGTAGAATCTATTGAAAATGTTCTTACTGACAATCAAATTGGTTTTTCCTCTGAATCATTGTATTTTCAATCCTTGACCATCATGGAAGAAGATTCGATGTTGGTTCAAGGTGAATGTCCTCGTTCTCATAACTCTTGCTTTAATCAGTATTTAAATTCGGTTATTGAAGAAGACTTAGGTGATGAAAATGATTTTAAGCATTCTAACATTCCAATGAAATTGATTAGAGATGTAGATCTGCAATTGGAAGAAGTAACCTTAAACCCTCATCTACAAATAATACCTTATCAACATGAAAGATCAGATGTTTTCCATGAAAGTTTTGAATTATCTATCGCACATGAGGAAAATTTAGATATTCATATTATGTTGAAGAATTTATCACCAAAACAAAGTGAAAGTTTTAATGAAAATGAAGAGGAATGTCTTGAGAATACCATTGTTAAATATCATAGCTCAAGATATTCTTTTCATGTGCTTATTTCTGATTCCTTTTACTCTTTATATCTCGATCTCTTCTTAGATTCTGGTGGATTTGATTCTTTACCCACGGTACTTACTCTTTGCCACCACAATCCAATCTTTTTGATATGACAAAATTTGGTGAAACTAATTCCAAACATAACACTTATCAAGTCGGATTTGATGCTCTTTCACTTTCATCACTCGAATGGAAAAAAGACATGTTGCAAGATGATTTTACACGATTTATTTTTGAAAAATACAATGCAATCATCCTTATGGATATCGAATATTCTACATTGCATATTCGTTCTTTGATTAGTTCTAATTTTAATGTTTATGCTTCACATTTTGAAACGATCAAACTCATCAAAGGAAGCATTCAAACCAATAATCTAACTCATGTCATGAATCCTCTTATGATGTGTTCCCCATTGATATATTCATTTCATCAAAGTCATAGTTTGCATCCTAATTTTTATGACATGATCTCAGAATGGCTTGAAGATTCGTATCTAAAAAATCTTCATAATAAAGATAAAGTTGTGCTTGCTTTGTTTCTACCTAAATATCTAGGAAGTAAGCATTACATGATTTTTTTAGATCCTCTGTGTAAAGAAATTGATGAACACTTGGAGAATTGTCAGGAGGATGGGGCATTTCGGATTTGGCAGATGGTTATGTCAGGTCCCCGTAATATTGACAAATTTTCCAAACTTACTTACACTCTTCCATGCCATTGTGACCCGTATCACGACTAGATTGCAGAATGGCTGGAGGATTCATACAAAAAGAATGTTCAAGGGAATGGTAAGGTCATGCTTGCTTTATTTTTAAATGATGATGATAATGGTAAGTATGATATATTTTTTTTATTTTTCGATATACTACCATTCTTGTTAATAATATTTTATCTTGTTTCCATTGCAGGATTGAAGATGCTCCGATGGCTACATTGGAAGCATGACTTCACTTAATATTTTTGATTTGTTTAGTAGTTAGAGTAGGTTTAGGAGTAGGTTTTATTTTAGTTTTATTTATCAATATTTCTTTGTGTAATAATGCAGCTATGAACACAAGCGGGCACACCAAGAGAACCATAATATGAATGTTGTCAGGGAAGTCCACTTTAAATCTTTTTCTCTCTATTTTTCATTGAATATTTCTTTTCAAAAACGTAATATCATCATGAAAATTTTAAATGGAAAGTAAAGAGATAAGTAAATTTGAACTATCAATTCAACCCTGACCCAAGGTGCCACGAGTAGGACTGTACTCATCTTAATAAGGATTTTTCTATTTTTATTCTCTTTTATTTTTAATAATAATGCTTGGTCAAAGTAGCATCTCATGCATCACTATCTTAAGAAAAGAACTTTCTCGCACATGATATTTTATATGATTTAGTTCTTCCTTTATTTTACGGTGAGATGATAGTGGATATCAAAACTCAAGTTTATCTTTGGCCAAAATCATTTCCTAAAAAGTTTTCTTTTGTTGTTTTGATTTTGTGTACTTCTGATTTTGAATTCCATTAATAAAATTTGATTTGGTTTGTTGTATGTTTTTGTTTTCTTTGATTATTTTGAATGAGTTTTCTTCATATCTTTCCTTTTTGAATCAATATATTTCTGATCAAAAAACTATTGTCGAAGGAAGCATTTATTTTAAGAGTTGTGTTTTTCAAGAAAATTGAAATAGTTCAAAGAGTTCCTGATATTAAGATATAGATCAAACAATTGATTTTTAAGTCAATTGCCACTTTCATTTTGTCCTCAAATTATCTTTGATAGAGTATTACACCAGAGACATGGTTTAAATCTTTGAGAATTATGATGATCTTTAAACTTTTTACGCCGTCCATATTGTTAAGGAATCACTTTTAAGTGCTTCCCCATTCTCTAGATGATTTCTTAAATGGAATCTAAAATCTCTAAACCATGATAAAACTTCCAGTTTTGAAAGCAAATAAATAACATGATCAACTATTCACCTGTATTGCAATTAACCTCCAGTATCACCCCGCTCTCTTTGTCATCAAGAAATCTATAATTGTATTTAAAATTGGCATAAGAGGGTTGAAAACACTTATGTGTGGGAAGTGTGTGTAAACTCGTCGGGGTACTGAACAGGCTCGCTGGCAGTGGGTAAATGCACACATGATACCAAGACAACTTCGTCAGGGTACTGAACATGCCTGCTGGCAACGAAGCAATGTCGGGTAGAGAGGTAGTAGGTATATATTTTTAAATTATCTTTTATAGAAGTATACATCATGTGGATACAACTATTGAATGGGATTAAAGCATTTGAGTGGGTTAAATGACATCCCTGTTGAGGCTATGGATGCCTGTTGGCAGCAGTGGCTCTACCAACGGTATTGAAGTTCTTTTATAAACATCGTGACTCTTTGATTAAGACATTATTTTAGGTCAATCTTCTGCAAACAAAATTCTATTGTCTGTTTATAACATTGAGCTTATGCTAATACTATATGGTCTCAGAGTGAATTTATTTCAGGGAGCTTAAATCCTTTTTCAAGTTTTATTATTTTCTTCCTAAGATGAAATATTACCATATTAGAGATAACTGCTTCACCCAGTAAGTCGCTATTTGTTGGGCCCCAACAACTCCCCTTATATTTTTACAAAATTTAAAGGGCCGCTATTAGAATCTTGATAATTATAATGAGCTACAGAATCAACCTTTTCAAATAGTTCCATTCCTTGGCTTGCTTTGAGACAAAATTAAGACATTCACTTTAGTATGAGTCATTTATTACAAGAGTATATGTCAAAAGTTAAAAACGAGCATAAAAATCTCAATTTAAAGAAAAACGTTAATTTTTATCAAATGTTTACTTTTGTTTAAATTATGATTATGTGTTTATCCTTTTGCTCATTAGCAAGTTTGACTAT
>JASDQU010681388.1:11635-23479 GCA_032191745.1 Picea mariana
CTCTAAGTGTGGTAGGTGTGTCCAACATCTGATTCTACCATTTCATATTTATCACCCATACCTATCACTTTCAAAATGACATCGACGGGTAGAGGTAGTGGCACCGGAGGTGCCTCTTCCTCTCAACCTTCTGCTTCAGCAGTAATTGGTAGTATCCACAGTCACCAAGTCCCTATTTAATCCCCTACCAATCCTGATAAAGTCATAAAGAAATACAGACTTTTCTAGTTTGAGGAAGATGCTACAACCACCCTATGGCACATATCTTCTCCCTTGAATCTCGCACCAGCCACTCACCCATTACCAAAATTCAAGGATCATTTACTTAGGTTTTCAGAAAATGGCATCGTTACTACGAATGAGCACCTGGTAGAATTTTCTAATGCTTTTCATAACATAGGGGCTAACGATAATGGCACTTGCATGCATTTATTTTTTAATTCTCTTGAAGGGAAAGCTGCAACATATTTTTTTGACCTCCCTCCCAAAATCCTTTCCACTTGGGAAGAATTGGTTTATTGGTTCAAGTCCACTTGTGCATAGCCCAAGAGCCCAACTAAGCAGCTAAGGGAATACAACAATATTTCCTATAAGGATGGTGAAATCATTAAATATTTTAACCTTTTCTTCACCAAATTATATAATCAAATCCTTGACCTAATCGGCCCTCAAAATCAGGCTTCTTTCATGCATTATTAAAATGCATTACCTTCCCCTTATTGTCATAGACTTGAAGAGAAGGTTATTGACAATATTAGTTCCTCCCTTCAGACTTTCCTAGAATATGAAGAGCAACTCGAAAGAACGGGTCTCCCTAAGGAAGACTTGGTCAAGAAAACAGACATGTCTTCCCTCCTACAACTCATGCAAGATATGTGATGTAGGAGCATTGCCAGCAAGGCACAAGCGGGAGACAGTTGGGTGCACTAGCGCATGTTTTGAAATGTTTTGAATTTTAAAGATCAATGTATTAATGTAATATTTGACAAATCTTTTTGAGTTATGAACATATTTAATGAACGGAGGCTGAGCCATTGCGTAAGATCAATGGGGAGATGTATTTTGTTCTAATGAGAAGGATCACAATACAGATTTGGAGGCTCTTATCTGTCTGACTCGATATTTATTTTAATAAATGTTTAGTAGTTGAATGCTTTTATTTCCAATAGGATAGCGTAGAGTAGATGGAGGGAAAATGCTCAAAGAACACCCTTTGTTTAAGCTTTGTATTGTTGCCAAGTAGAGGTTGTTGTTAAGAGGTTGTTGAATCTAATGTGTAGATTTCCATTATAGTCAAGAGCTGGGAGATACAGAGAAATACTATATGAATGTATATAAGCTTCAGTTGAATGAATATAGTAGAGAAATATTGTCCCAAACGTGTGTTATTATTGTGCCTGTCTGTATGAATGAATGGTAGAATTTTGATTACTTTCAATTCTCTGTCATTTCTCGTTCTTGTATCAATGAACACATTCACGGGGTTGAATGCATGAATCAAAGTGAAGAGTGAATAAGTTTCAATTGTTTATCTTATTTGAGCGAGTGCAAGGTGTACATAGTGTCCGCAAAGAGTGTGTGATTGAGTCTATTTCGACTCGTAAGCTCATAAGAGGTAACGCGAAACTTGTGTATGCAAGGAATGCATCAACGTCTGCAAGAAGTGCATGACAAAGTTCTAGGCTCAAAAACTTAGGAGGAGTAATGTGATTTTAGCCACAGAAGAGAGAAGTTGTCGGAGAGTGGTCGAAAGGAGTGCGAAATCATCCATAGAGAAGTTGAGTGTGGAAGAAGACTTGTTGCAAAGTGTGCACAAGTTGAGAATTCAACTAAGTGTCAAAGGAAGCGTTTAGAGGAACAAAAGGAAATCGAAGACATAAACCTCGGGAGGGAGAGTGGTGGAAACTCTTTGAGGAGAGAAGTCCCTGAAGTTTCCATAAAAAGTCAGTGCACAAGATTCGTTTCGGAGGGAGACGAGCGATTCCACATCGTTAAATATGGGAAAGCTACGTCGAGGGTAGTCGTAACATGTTTCGACACTTCAGAGTTCGGGAAGTCTGAAGGCTTGTCAAAGGCAGAATCACAAAGTCTAAAGTCATGAACTGATCTCAGTCGTTGATCGCAAGGAGAACACATGGCAACAAATTAAGGAATTTAAAAATCGGGAATTTGGAGGTTCGTGGTAAGAGCCCTAGAGTTTCGCAAAGGCGTGATTTTTGAATCATAGTGGGGTCAGTGAATTTGAGGTGACACGTGGTGGAAGTCTGAAGAATCAGAGGAGCGTGCTTCAGAAGAAGTTGGAGGAAGAGCTTGAGATATCCCCGAAGTCCGAATCGCGAAGGGATAGGCCCACGAGCATAGTCGTGGTCACTTGAGAAAAGGACCTGTGTGTGTGTGGGTAGAGTGGTTTTGGGTGCCTATAGGGACCTAAGGAGTCACTCTGATTCAGTACTTCGAACGATCCAAGACCGAGAGGTCGAGTAGCCCTTTTGGAGGAAAGAGGGAGTTTGTACCAAAGTGGTATCAGAGCAGAATACATAATTGATTTCTGTAGGAAGAGAGGTAAGTTGATATCGGTAAGAGGTATCAAAAGCGTCAGCACGATGCCATCTATAAGACATGTTGAGTCACCCGTAGCCAACAGATCTATAGAGAGGGAGATGAGAGAGCTCAAAGCAAGGTTGTATGCCATGGAAACATCACAAAGGAGAGTGCCTGATGCTGGAGACATTAGCGAGGCAGAAAATGAAGAAGTGGAAGTCGAAGAAGTTGTAGCCGAGGATGCTATAGAAGAACGCTTGCTGAGAGTGGTTGTCAAATTGGGAGCCAGAGTGAAGATCGACGTCCCAGTGTATGAAGGTAACTTAGACACAGAGGAATTGCTTGATTGGATACAAGCAATGGACAAGTATTTCGACTATGAGGATGTCGAAGAAGAGAAAAAGGTGAGACACGTTGTCACTAGGTTGAAATGGCATGCAACGCTGTGGTGGGATGAACTGTAGGTTGACAGGAGGAGCAAAGGCAAATGAAATATTATGAGTTGGGATCGAATGGTAGCCAAGCTAAAGGAGAAATTCATGCCCAAGGATTACCAGATAAATCTATTCAGGAGGTTGCAAAACCTGAGACAGAAAGGGATGACTGTGAAAGAGTACATAGAGGAATTCTATAGACTGAACATTAGGGATGGACAAAGAGAGAGAGAGAGAGAGATGAGGAGAAGGTTCCCAGATACATCAATGGACTGAGATATGATATCTAGGATGAAATTAGCATGGCAAAAATTAGAACAGTAGAGGATGTGTACCAAATTGCGTTGAAAGCAGAAGAGAAGTTGGCCAGAAAGCAGAGTCAACAAAACAAAGGTCGAAGCTTGAAGAGAGGCAAAGGAGTTGCCCAGGATAGGGCACAGAATCCCAAAGACAAAGAGGAGAAACCACATAATCACTCTGAGAGAGGAGGAAGTTCCCAAGGAAGGTATAGTGGTGTTAGAAACTCTTTTCCCAGAGAAAGAGGAAGAGGCAGAGGAGGGGAAGTGAGATGTTATGCATGTGGAAAAACATGGCATATGTCTTGGGATTGTCTTGAGAGGAAGAAAGGAGGAGGTGAAGCTCAAATTTCAGAAGGGCAGAAGTGAGATGTTGAGGCTGAAGGTGTAGAGGATGGGAAATCCTTGATGATGAAGACAGTTCTTTTGAAGCAAGAGCCAAAGACTAAAAATCTAGCACAAAGGAACAATTTGTTAAGGATAGCTTGCAAAATGAAGCATAGAGTTTGCAAGGTGATAATTGAAAATGGAAGCACTAAAAACTTAGTATCCACAGAGATGGTGGAGAAGCTAGATCTGGAGACAACTACACACCCAACGTCGTATAAAGTTTCACGGTTGCAAAAAGGTCATTAAGTAACAGTCATTAAACAATGCCTGGTTGAATTTAAAATAGGTGGATATAGGGATGAAATCATGTGTGATGTGATTCCCATGGATGTATGTCATATTTTTTTGGGGAGACCATGGAAGTATGACAAAAATGTCATTCATGATGGAAGGAGAAACACCTATACTTTGGAGAAGAACGGTAAGACACAGATGTTGTTTCCAATTGAAGAAAAGAAGGTGAAGGATGAATCTAGCACGATCATACTTCTCATGAGTGGGAAGGAACTCTTAAATGAGGTAAAGAAGGAATAGGAGATGCAATTAGTTGTAGTGAGGAAGTCGAGGGTTATCCCTTCTAGTACTTCAATGGAATATTTTCATGAGGAAGTTCAAGAATTGTTAGAGAATTTTGTTGATATAGTAGTGGATGAGTTTCCAAACTCACTACCACCTATTAAAAGCATCATTCATCACATTTATTTAATACCAGGATCAAGCATGCTGAAAAAAGAAGTGTACAGGTTGACACCTCAAGAGAATGAGGAGGTGAAGACACAGCTTCAGGATCTATTAGACAAAGGATTAGTCAGAGAAATCTTGAGTCCATGTGAAGTGCCAATTGTATTGAGTCCGAAGAAGGATGGAGGATGGAGAATGTGTACGGACTCGAGGGCCATTAACAAGATCACCATCAGATATAGATTTTCATTGCCAAGTATGGATGATTTGATGGATTGTTTAAGTGGAGCGAATTATTTTTCAAAGATAGATTTGAAAAGTGGGCATCACCAGATAAGAATGCGGGAAGGTGATGAGTGGAAAACAACATTAAAGACAAATGAAGGGTTGTATGAATGGATTGTTATGTCGTTTGGATTAACAAACACCACGAGTACTTTTATGGGGCTGATGAACGAAATGTTGAAAGATTTCATTAGCAAATTCGTGATTGTATATCTGGATGATATACTGGTCTTTAGCAAGACTAAAGAGGAAAATTTGAGAAATTTGACATTGGTGATGAGGAAGTTGCAGCAAGAGAAGTTATTGATTAATCTGAAAAAGTTCTCTTTCATGAAGACAGAACTCATATATTTGGGTTTTGTGATTTCTTTGAATGAGTTGAAAATGGATCCCGAAAAGGTGAAAGCAATCAGAGAATGGTCGTCACCAAGGAATATCTTTGAGGTAAGAATCTTCCATGGATTAGCAAGTTTCTATCGAAAGTTCATCAGAAATTTTAGTGGGATTAGTGCTCAAATGATGGATACAGTGAAGAAAAGACACAAGTCTTTCAAATGGACAGACGAGGCTGAGAGGAGCTTCAAAACACTGAAGGAGAAAATAACGAAACAATCGATTCTAGTGTTACTGGATTTCGGGAAGACATTTCAGGTGAGATACGATGCTAGTGGAGTTGCAATTGGAGCAGTCTTAAGTCAAGATAACAAACCTGTTGCATATTTCAGCGAGAATCTTAATGAAGCTAAAAAGAAGTACTCCACATACGACAAAGAGTTCTATGCCATAATTCAAGCCTTGAAGAAATGGAGGCACTATCTCGTATCAAAGGAGTTTGTTTTGTATAGCGATAATCAATGTTTGCAATTCATAACTAGACAGGAGAAATTAAACCAGAGACATGCCAAGTGGATAGAGTTTATGCAAAATTTTACTTTTGTCATTAAATATATTTATGGTAATGCTAACAAGGTTGTTGATGCATTGAGCAGGAGAATTTTAATTCTACAGGAATTTCAGTTCAAGACCTTGGGTTTTGATCACCTTAAGGAAATGTACCACAGTGATCCAGATTTTGGAGAGGCATATGAAGCGTGTGAGAATCATGTACTCAGAGACAGAAGCCAATGGGATGAATATCTAATTCAGGATGGGTTATTGTTTAAAGGATTCTAGTCGTGCATACCAAGATGTTCGATGAGGGAGAATTTGCTGAAGGAAAAGCATAGCGAAGGTCTAGCCAGACATTTCGACCATGACAAAACATTTGCCCAACTAAATAGTTCATATTATTGGCCAGGTATGAGAGAAGAAGTGAAGATATTTGTGAACAATTGTAAAATTTATCAGTATACTAACGGGAAGAAGCAGAACACTCGGTTGTATCAGCCATTGTGTTAAAACGCTAATCATAAGTTAGTTGGTTAGTTAAGTTAACCTAACTGTTATACAGTTACATGACAGTTATGGTCTTTTGTATTATATATGTACATCTATGTACATGATTATTTANTTACAGAAGCATTGATGAATAGAGTATGCATTTTTTGCCATTGTTTAGTTATCTCCGTTCATCATGGTTTCTTGATTGCTTCTATTATTTCCATTGTATTTCTGCTCTTTTCTTCATTATGAATCTAACAGTGGTATCAAAGCATGTAGATGATATTAGAGGCCTGCTGGTTTATAAGTTTGTATTCCCTGGCTATGGTTCGATTTACTCTTTCCAATGTCGAGCTCGCATTATCGAGCCGCGTCTCATTCTGAACCAAACTCTTCTCTGAGTTTAGGGGAACTTTAAGAAGTGGCCCATGGGTTTCAAACCTGCAACGGAGACAGCGGGCATCCAAAACATCACAGAAGATCGCGGCTTAACAGAAAATCGTGGACAGTAAAATCCAGTCGTTGAATTCAACAAGAGGTTGATGGATACATTTATTATCTTCTGAAGAATCCCAAAAAGAGATTGTGTACATAAAGGAATGTTGCACGTAGTGGATTGCCATGAAGAAGGGTCGCTTGGAGAAGAGCGCATCTATGATCTTAGTGCCTGTGGGATTGTGAATGGATGAAGCGTGAAGATGAAAGAAACCGTGAGAATCGCGCAACTGCCATTGTTAGCTGGGACAAACTGTTTGCAAGAAGAATCACGTGTAATCCCAGTAAAGAACGTTGAAAAGAGACAGTCCCGTGTGCAAGGAGCGAGTAGTAAACATTCAAGGAAAGTCGATGTGTAAACCATCATGCGTGCTTGGAGAGAGTTAGACGTAACCGAGGAAAGCAAGTGTTCTGTTTTGAGAAAGACGGTGTTGCAGAGAGCAAACCGTGTGAGTGTCCAGCCGAAAAAATTAAAAAAAAATGATCTAGTGAGTTTGGTTTGATTTATGGTAGAAAGTACAAGTTCCTTTCGTGGAATTTGTTGTTTGGAAAAATCAGATGCAGATCTGGCAAACTTTGACCAAAATCTGTTCAAGAACCCCCGAATCTATTTCAAAAACTGTCCACATCAAATCCATTTGTTTTTTTTTTTCAACCTAGATTGGTCCAATCCATGAAGTGGGTAAAGTATTGCCCGATCCGTTCCTTGACTATGCCTCCTCTCGACCTGCATAGAAGAGTGGCTTTAATCTAGACGAGTAGATTGAAGTAAAAGGGATGTATTTTTTTAATATTTTTTAAATTCACTTTTATCACGGATCATAAGCATATTTTTTTTATAAAAAAGGGGTGATATAATATTTTCTAAGGAATTATATGGGAGTTATAAGATTGAAAATTTATATGGAGGGGTTTTCTCCATTATAGTTAAATGTAATTGAAGTTATAAGGGTGTTAAAGAGTATTTGGAGTTATAAGGTCTTGTTATTTATTTGAAGACTTGTTATAAGGGGTCCAATAAATCGCATATTTGTATTTGCATCCTTGACCCACCCGAAATTGAATAAGGGGGTTTGTCTTAGGATCTTTGTGTGTGTCTAAATCATTGGCATTCCATTCAACGAACGATTGCTCTTGGCATGCACAACATGATATAGATCCTATAGTTTTTTAGCAGCATTCATACAAGGAACGATTGCTCTTTGCATGCACAACAGGATACATAATTGAACTTTGTGGCATCAACATACAAACAAATGGCAAGAATTGAAGAAATATTTGTAATATTGCACACATTAATTAACTCAACTACAAAATCTACAGTTGCAATAAACAAGTGCACTCTCAGCACAGTGATTACTTGTTTACAAGTAACACACAAAAAGATTGATATGTTCAAACTTCAAAACAAGTTGTTGTATGATGAGTTAAGTTTTCTTCGACACCAACAATGTGATTTTAACAAACACAATGACATCAAGGATGAGAATGAAGATGCTCAATTGACTAGTGATGAAAGTCATAAACATGAAGATCAATTAGATGAAGTCCCTAGGTCAGAAAAAGTTACGAATAAATGTATTGTTCGACCATGGGAAGAATTACGACTTAAACGAAATCGATATGGACTAGGATATGTACAAGATGCTGACAACCTTTTTCATATTCCTAATTATAGCGACTCTATTTGCTTTGTGAGTGGAGGTTTTTTGAATGATGATAACACGACAGAGCTTGGGGTTATTGGTAAAGAACAGGTACATGATATTGTTGATGATGATGTTGCTACAGATCATGATAACCGGTCGGATAAAGAACCCATACAGTGCAAACACTGTCACCGGTTTGGCCATGATAATTCAAACTGTTTTGATCTTTACCCATGCAAATTTTGTGGGAAGACAAATCACCCCTCAGTAAGGTGCCAAAAGCACAAGCGGAAACAACTTCATTTTGAATGGTTAGGGAACTGGCGTTGGCGTTTGGAAGCCAATTTATTGGACCAGTCTTATTGTCGGATTTATACACAAGTACAGTCGTAATTGATTAGAGATATTTCTACAGTTGATGGACATGCATGTTTTTCAAGATTTGATGATTTAGGGTATGATCAGGGCCCAATTGATGTAGTCTTCTGAGTTGAAGAGAGAGTCTTCAGACTTCGCCGGAAGACAGTTTGATGTGTTGGATCTCTTATTGGCCATACTTGTGAATGACGGTCAAGGGAATTGAAACCACTTGTCCCTGACAGGGGGGAAATCTAGTTGAGTCAGGTTCCAAGTTTGATTTTGAGTCAGGTTCCAAGTTTGATTTAGAGCCTGTGAACAGATGATCAAGTATGCAACCTAGTTTCTGGTATGCAATCTTGTTCCTGAACATATTATTCTTGATAGTTTGTGGTCAGCTTAAAATCACCAATTGAGCACAAGACATAAAGTTATGCTTGTTATTGTTGTTTTAGTTTGTGGTCAGCTTAAAACCACCAATTGAGCAGAAGACATGAAGTTCTGTTTGTTACATTTTCATATTTTTTAGCCTTGAGCTCTTGTTAGTTTATGGTCAACTTAAAATCATGCCATTTAGTAGAAGAAATCAACTTCTGCTAGACATTCGGTTTATGGTCATCCTGAAACCACCAGATTGGTTTGTGGTCATCCTGAAACCACCAAATGAGTTTGTGGTCAACCTTAAACCACCAATTTAGTAGAAGACATCAAATTTTTTTATTTTTTTTTCAGAGTTCAAAGAGCATCTTCAGCCAGCCCTCTAAATATTCGCTTGACACATGTGATTGTCAAGTAGTGGTAGTTTTTCAGGCAAGAACAAACTTATGATTAAGGGGGGATGTTAAAACACTAATCATAAGTTAGTTGGTTAGTTAAGTTAACCTAATTTTTATATAGTTACATGACAATTATGGTCTTTTGTATTATATATGTACATCTATGTACATGATTATTTACAGAAGCATTGATGAATAAAGTATGCCTTTTCTGCCATTATTTAGTTATCTCCATTCATCATGGTTTCTTGATTGCTTATATTATTTCCATTATATTTATGCTCTTTTCTTCATTATGAATCTAACACATTGTCCATCCCAAAGAGGCCTTGGGATGCAATAAGCATGGATTTTGTGTTGGGATTGCCAAGGATGCAGAGAGGAATTGATTACATATCTGTGGTAGTGGACAGATTTTCAAAGATGGCACATTTTATCCCATGCCAGAAGACCAGTGATGCAACGCACGTTGCAAAATTTTTTTTCAAGGAGGTTGTGAGGCTCCATGGATTGCCTAGGAGTATAGTTTCAGACAGGGATACCAAGTTTGTTGGTCATTTTTGGAGGACGTTGTGAAAAAATTGGGGATAGAGCTATCTTTTAGTTCTGCATATCACCCGCAGACGGATGGACAGACCGAAGTGGTGAATAGACGCTTAAGAGATTTGTTGAGGAGTTTGGTCACTGGACACCATAGTCAGTGGGATCAGATTGTAGCACAAGCGGAGTTTGCATATAATGACTCAGTGAATAGAAGCACTAGGAAAAGCCCATTTCAAATCGTGTACAGAATGAATCCGAGAGGGGTGCCGGAGTTAAGAGATCTGAAGCGGAGCGAATTTAGGAGCACGAGAGCCGAAGACTTTGCTGCAGAAATGCAAGAACTTCATAATCAGATCAAGGAGCAACTGAAGAAGAGCAGCAATGAATATAAACGCAGAGTTGATCAACACAGGAGGAAGCTTGAATTTGAAGTTGGAGATCAAATTCTAACACATTTGAGGAAAGAGAGGTTCCCAAGGGGAACATATAATAAGTTGAAGTTGAAAAATATTGGGTCGTGTAAAATCCTGAGAAGATTTGGGGAGAATGCTTATGAATAAGAGTTGCCAAAGGATGTAGGTATATCGCCCATCTTCAACATTACATACATGTATCCGTACAAGGAGGATGGAGCCACAAGATTCGAATATCAAAGGAAGATCCAATGGGAGAAGCATATGCCTGTAGCAGAGGGGCCGTAGATGGAAAAGATCATAAATCAACGAATTGGTAAGAAGACCAAAAGGAAAACGTATTTTGAATTTTTGGTAAATTGGAAAGGACGACTAGTAGAAGACGCCAGTTGGGTTGGTGAAGCAGACATCCAAAAGCATGGAAAATCATTACAAGAGCTCATGGACAAGAGTCCATGAATTTTTCAGCCAGAGGAGTATGATGCAGGAGCATCACCAGCAAGGCATAAGCGGGAGACAGTTGGGGGCACTAGCACGTGTTTTGAAATGTTTTGAATTTCAAAGATCAATGCATTAATGTAATATCTGACAAAGATTTTTGAGTTATGAACAGAGGTTGAGCCATCACGTAAGATCGATGGGGAGATGTATTTTTTTCTAATGAGAAGGATTGCAGTACAGATTTGGACCATTCGCTCTTATCTATCTGACTCGATATTCATTGTAATAAATGTTTAATAGCTGAATGCTTTTATTTCCGATAGGATAGCGTAGAGTAGTTGGAGGGAAAAGGCTCGAAGAGCACCCTTTGTATAAAGATTTGTATTGTTGCCAAGTAGAGGTTGTTGTTAAGAGGATGTTGAATCTAATGTGTAGATTGCCATTGTAGTCAAGAGTTGGGAGATACAGAGAAATATTGTATGAATGTATGTAAGATTCAATTGAATGAATATAGCAGAGAAGTCTTGTCCCAAATGTGTGTTATTATTGTGTCTATCTGTATGAATGAATGGTAGACTTTTGATTATTTTCAATTCTCTGTCATTTCTCGTTCTTGTATCTATGAATGCATTCACATGGTTGAATGCATGAATCATGGTGAAGAGTGAATAAGTTTCAATTGTTTCTCTTCTTTGAGCGAGTGCAAGGTCTGCATAGTGTCCTCAAAGAGTGTGTGAATGAGTCTATTTCGACTCGTAAGCTCAGAAGAGGTAACGTGAAACTTGTGTATGCAAGGAATGCATCAACGTCTGCAAGGAGTGAGTGACAAAGTTCTAGGCTCAAAATCTCAAGAGGAGTAGTGTGATTTTTGAAAAATATGAGAGAAGTTGTCGGAGAGTGGTTGCAAGGAGTGCAAAATCATCCACAGAGAAGTTGAGCATGGAAAAATACTTGTTGCAAAGTATGCACAAGTTGAGAATTTGACTAAGTGTCAAAGGAAACATTTAGAGGAACAAAAGGAAATCGAAGACGTAAAGATCAGGAAGGAGAGTGGCGGAAAATCTTCGAGGAGAGAAGTCCCTGAAGTTTCCATAAAAATTTAATGGACAAGATTCGTTTCGGAGGCAGGCGAACGATTCCAGACCGTCAGATCTGGGAAAGCT
>JASDQU010681389.1:0-15126 GCA_032191745.1 Picea mariana
CTTAACTGAGATTAAATTAACTAATTTATATTTAATACTTTGGGATTTTACCACTTCGTGGATTTGGATGTTAGTTCCTTATTAAATTTCTGAAAGGCCTTTACCCGTAGTGATGTGTCAAAGATGATGTCCCTTTAGGTGATGTGTCAAGACTCAGGAAGGTACGTGTGTACTATAACTAGGATCCTTAGAACACTTTTCAGGGATCATAACTTTAAAGTTAAGACCTGGTGGAATGTTCGAAGCGCAAAGCTCCGAAGTTGCCTCTAGTGACTTGAATTTTAACAATCAGGCGGCTCCAAAACTTGAGAGAAAAAGGGATCATTCGATCAATGAGGGAACTTTATCGACAGAAGACACCATACGTTGTTGGCACAAGGGAAAACCCAGGGTTCAATGCTTCAACAGCGCACCAACAAAACCCTAACTACCAACCCTTTTGGAAACACTTGCGAAGCAGATGAAGTCTCACCCAAGGCAGAGGTAGGGGTGGTTGCAGGACTCCAGTGTCTGCAGCCTTAGCTGGGACATAGATATGTGATTACAATACTCTAACAAAGCACTTAGTAGTTGTCATTCATTAGTACTTAACCTTTGTCTACAGCGCAAATAAACCCTAATTACAATGCAACACATTATTCAACAAGATTCAACACATTCAAGCACTAAACACATCAACATAGATCAGATCTAGCATCTTATTCACATCATTAGCSACTAAGCTACCATATTCATCTAACCATACATAATTGCACTAAGTATTAATCATATGAACCATAAACAACCATAATTCACAAATAAACCACAACAAAGGATATACGTGGTTCACCCCCAACCTGGGGCTACGTCCACCAAATCTTCTTCTCTTTATTGTCTTATGTCAATATTCTACATGCACAAAGCCACAAGGTCCCGCTCCATGTAGGATGGGAGATATGCATGCTACTCACCAGATCCTCCTTCCCCGACATAGGTTACAGCACAAAGCCTTTACACAATCTCTTATAGACACTTACACTTAGCCTTGCAAGTCTCATACAGTATGCACAAAGCATGTACAAATATCACTTGCACTTAGCATATTGGCCTTCACTTGCCCTTAGCACCTAGAATCACACCAATGTCTATATTGTCCCCTTCTTACATTTCCTAGACATATATTTATAAATTACAAAAGGTCCTAAACATGGGTAAACCCATGAGAAATATCCCCATACTCATTACACAAGCCCTAATCTTGAAAATTCCCTAAAAGGGGCCGAGATCCCATGATCTATGCTTCGACTTGCGCTTTGCCTTCGACATCTAATAGAAGTCCCAAAATAGGTCAAACCTAACCAAGGATCTCCAAAACTTGGTCAAGGGATAATAGGCCCCCAACACTCACTTGTGACTCATCCTGAGTCACTCTAATCTAGGTAGCTCTGCTTCAAAAGCCTTGATCCTGGCTCGAGCTGCTTCGACCTGTTGTTGCACCAAGGCCTCCTAATTGGAGAAATCCTAAAGAAATACCTCATTGATAGGTCCCTCTAAGCATTGTTCGACTGAAGTGACTACTTGTTCCAACTCTGCTCCTCGTCCTTCAATATTTTCGAACAGTTGGCAAGCTACATTATGGACTGGTTGGAGCCTCTGAGTCACTTCCATGACTTTTCTCTGTATGGCATGGACGTGCTATTGAACAGTGTGTTTTTCCTAGGATAGTTTCATTCTCTCAACTACTGACAAGTGATTCAATTGAGCCTGTACCTTCGTTGCTTGCTACTTTGCCTCTTGGATCTTGATGCAGGAGCATCGCCAACATCAAGCAAGCTAGCGCGAAAGCCAAAGACAACTGGACAAGTGCCAGCGCAAATTTTGAAATTTCCTTGAAGTTAATGCACCAACATTAAATGTGATAATTAAATGAAGGCACACTTGTATATTGTAAATGGACCTTGAGCGATTCGCTCTCGTCCTTAGTAGATGGAGGCATTTATGAAATTAAATGTAAGTAGGTAGAATTGAATGTGTAGATTAGACAGTTTTAGAGTGCAAGAGGGAAACGGGATATAGACACCCTCATTGTGTATTGTATCATCAGATGGATTATTGAATTTAAGCAGGAAGAAGAGCAAGAGAAGCAAAGAGCTGTGTAAGAACACCCATGTACAGATATTTGGATTAATAGAAAGAAGTTGATTCCAATTCATGGCATCGTGTTGTTCTCTATGTATGTGTGATTGATTGATATGCTCATGAATGTTTGCTTCCTGTTATACATTTTCTTTTATGTCATGTATGGATGATTTCATGTTTGAGTTTGAAATCTGAGAGAGAGAGAGAGAGTCAGGGGAATTAGTTTTAATTGTTTGTCTATCTGAGCAAGAATTCCTGCAAGGAGTGCAGTTGAAGTTGTCTGCAAGGAGTGCGTTGATAGAGGGTTCAGATAGGGCCACTTTTGTTCTCATTCACCCAAAGTTGCAGTTGGACACAGGATCCATGCAAAGAGTGCACAGGCCAAGTGAAGTTTCAGGGTTGCGAACCCGAGTGAAGTATTGAAGGACTGCTGCTACAGGTGTGCACAGAGTCGAAAGAATTCAACACTTGGAAGTGTTTGAAGGTTTCTGCAAGGAGTGCGCGCAAGAGTATTCTCTAAAGACTCGGAGTTAGAAGGAAGCTCAGGAGGTATAGGACCTTTGGGTAAATTGCAAAGTAAAAACACAGGGAGTTTGTGTCGTGGGGTGTTTAAACAGGCATTGCAAGTTCGCGTCGCAGGAGGACAAGTTTGCAGAGGAATACTTGGCTCATTTCGCAAGAAATAGCCAAGGAGGAACAGACGATCGATATTCTCCGAGGAGGATTTGTGACATCTCGTGAGCTATTAAATCTCACAGAGTTGCAGAGGAGATATGGTGAAATATTCCCAAAAGGTTCAAAGCTCAGGAGGGATAGAACCTTCGATCCAAGGCAGCGCGGACCATTGGATCACTTGTGAAATCGCCCATCGGGGTTTCGCGAGTGGAAGGATCGAAGGTTGGTCTTATAAATCGCAAAATCATGAAACACGATATCCCGATAGTCTAAGATAACAGTGTGGGGCCACAAGGGTCAGAGAGGTGAATAGGTGGCACACCATTTCGGGGGTTTAAGGTGAGAATTCCCAAAACGTTTGCATCTGGATTCGCAATACCGCAAAATCCGAAATCCTGACAGAGGTGACGGGTGTTGAAAAGTCAAACTCAGGAGCGCATCGGAGTTTCAGCATATCAGGATTCGGGAGTCAGTAAGACAAGTTGTTCGACATTGCGAGTGTCGAAATCGCGATAGGGGAAATCTTGATAGGAGAGAGGAAAGGTCAGCATTGACTTCTGTCGGGTTTCAGGAATTCGGGAAACCAACGCTCGACCACTGACCTCGCAAAGTTGCGAAGTCTGATCTTCCAAGTGTAAAGGGGGGATCGTGTGAGGTTTGTTGTGGGTGTCGATTTCCTGATAGGGAAATAGAATACCTGTAGAGTTCTTCGAGCCGTGGAAGGAGGAAAGATCCTGTGTGCACATGGACCTTCCGACCTGCGGGTTGTGAAGGGGCTGCGTTGCTATCAAGTGGTATCAGAGCATAGAGAGATTCTTTGATTTCTGTAGTAGAGAGAGAGAATTCATCATGCTGTCAAGGAGAAGAGATAGACAGTTACCCAATCCAGAGGATGGGGAAATGTCATGAAGAAGAGGCAGGCAGATGACTGATCCAGCCATGGAGAGAGAGATGCATGATCTATGAGCAAGACTTGAAGACATGGAGACAACACAAAGGAGTACAGTCAGTGCTGGGGATCTCAGTGATTTCGAGAGTGAGGTTGAGGCTGAACAAGAAGAAGAAGTTGCAGCTGAAGATGCATCAAACGAGCGTTTGATCAGATCTATTGCAAGGATGGGTGTAAGAGCGAAGATGGACATTCCAGTTTATGAGGGAAATTTGGATGTAGAGGAGCTTCTAGACTGGATTAGAGCTCTAGACACATACTTCAACTATGAATATGTCGAAGAGGACAAGAAAGTCAAGCATGCTGTCACAAGATTAAAGAGACATGCAACATTGTGGTGGGATGAGCTACAAGCTGACAGACGCTGCAAGGGAAAACAAAAGATCAAGAGCTGGGACAGAATGATCACGAAGATGAAAGTGAAATTTATCCCTAGAGACTATCAAATTACTCTGTTTAGGAGAATGCAGAACCTGAGACAGAAGATGATTTCAGTGAAAGAATACATTGAGAAATTTTATAGACTGAACATCAGGGTAGGTCATCGGGAGAGCGATGATGAAAAAGTTTCCAGATATCTGACTGGTATGAGATATGACATTCAAGACGAGATGAGCATGGTAACCATCCGAACGATGGAAGATGCTTATCAATTGGCTCTGAAAGCGGAAGAGAAGTTGAGCCGAAAGAAGGGTTAGAGAGGCCGAGGCAGAAGTTATCCCAGAGGCAAGTCAGTTGCCCAAGACAAATATCAGAAGCCCAAGAAAGACTGGAAGAAACCTCAGACTCGAACATAGAGATGTGGAAGTTCACAGCATGGGTAGTATGTTTAACAGAGAGGACAACATACTGAGCAGCGAGGAGATTATGCTGACAACAATACTTTTCCTCGTACTAGAGGTAGGGGAAGAGGAAGAGGTGGAGTCATTACATGCTTGACATGTGGAAAGAATGGGCGCAAGTCTTACGAGTGTCCAGATAAAAATAAGGAAGTAGGAGAAACTCACATCGCCGAAGCACATAGGCGAGATGTTGAGGCAGAATACGTTGAAGGCAGAAGATTGATGATGATGCGAAAATCTCTTTTGACACCTAAGAAGGAGGTGGAGAGTTCAGTCCAAAGGACCAGAATTTTCAGGACTTCTTGCAAGACCAAGAAGAGGGTATGCAAGGTCATTGTAGATAGTGGTAGCATGGATAATCTCATTTCAACCGAGATGGTAGAGAAGCTAGAGCTGGAGACGATTGATCATCCAAGCCCGTACAGAATTTCGTGGCTACAAAAAGGACATTAGGTAATTGTCACTAAACAATGTTTAGTTGAATTCAAGATAGGGAGATATAATGATAAGATATTATGTGATGTCATTCCTATGAATGTTTGTCATTTATTGCTGGGAATACCATGGCAATATGACAAGAATGTGATTCATGATAGGAGAATGAACACATATACCCTAGAGAAGAATGGGAGGACACACATGTTGCTTCCAATTAAGGATAAGGAGGTGAAACCGGAAGTAAGAAACACAGTACTTCTCATAAGTGGGAAGGAACTTCTTACAGAGGTTAAGAAGAAGGAGGATCCACAATTCTTTGTGGTCAGGAAACCAAAGATTGTTTTGACTAGCACAAGAGTGGATGATTTACCAGAAGAAATTCAGGGACTGCTGGAAGAATTCGTTGATATAGTAGTGGACGAATTACCTCGTTCGTTACCACCGATCAAAAGTGTGAGCCATCACATTGATCTCACACCAGGATCTAGTTTTCCAAATAAAGCCACGTACAGATTGATGTCGCAAGAGAATTAAGAGGTAAAAAGGCAAGTCCAAGACTTGTTGGACAAAGGTTTAGTCAGGGAAATCTTGAGTCCATGTGTTGTTCCAACAGTACTCAGTCCAAAGAAAGACGGAGGCTGGAGGATGTGTATTGAATCAAGGGAGATTAATAAGATAACTATCAGGTATAGATTTCCATTGCTGAGGATGGATGATCTGATGGATTGCTTGAGTGGAGCAAAATATTTTTCAAAGATTGATTTGAAAAGCGGTTATCATCAAATCCGTATGAGAGAAGGTGATGAATGGAAGACAACATTCAAAACAAATGAAGGGTTGTATGAATGGCTTGTTATGCCATTTGGCTTAACAAATGCGCCGAGTACCTTCATGAGGTTGATGAATGAAGTCCTGAGGGAGTTCATCAGTAAATTTGTCATTGTGTATTTGGATGACATACTGATTTTTAGTAAATCAATGGCAAAACACTTGAAGCATTTGGCTACAGTGATGCAGAGACTACAGCAGGAAAAGATGTTGATAAATATGAAGAAATCCTCATTCATGAAGACAGAGCTCATTTACTTGGGATTTTTTATTTCTACAGATGAGTTGAGGATGGATCCAGATAAGGTGGAGGTAATCAAGAATTGGCCATTACCGAAAAATATTTTTGAGGTGAGAAGTTTTCACGGATTGGCTAGTTTCTATCGAAAGTTCATCAGGAATTTTAGTGGAATTAGCGTAGCAATGATGGATACAGTGAAGAAAATACATAAGTATTTTCATTGGACAAAATAAGCTGAGGAAAGTTTTAATCTGTTGAAGAGGAAAATTATGGAACAACCGGTTTTGGTGTTGCCGGATTTCCGAAAGACACTTCAAGTGAAATGCGATGCAAGTGGATTTGCAATCAGGGCAGTCTTGAGTCAAGAAGAGAGATCGATAGCATACTTCAGCGAGAAGCTGAATGAAGTGAAAGTGAAATACTCCACTTATGATAAGGAGTTTTATGCTATCATACAGGCATTGAAGAAATGGAGGCATTACTTGATTCCCAAAGAATTTGTCTTGTATAGTGATCATCATGCATTGCAGTTTGTGACTCAATAGGAAAAGTTGAATCAGAGGCATATTAAATAGGTTGAGTATATGCAGAATTTCACATTTGTGATTAAACACATTTCTGGTACTTCTAACAAAGTTGTTGATGCTTTGAGCTGGAAGTGTTTGCTGTTGCAGGAGTTCTGACTCAAAACGCTAGGTTTTGATGATCTCGGGGACATGTACGTAGATGATCAGGATTTTAAAGAGGCATATGAAGCAAATGAGAATCTATTTCTCAGAGATAGAAGCCCTTGGACACACTATATGATCCAGGAAGGATTATTGTTTAAAGGAAATCAACTGTGTATTCCGAAATGCTCCATGAGGGAGAATCTGCTGAAGGAGAAACACAGTGGAGGACTAGCAAGACATTTCGGTCATGACAAGACATTCGCGAAGCTGAATGAATCATATTTTTGGCCAGGAATGCAAGCAAATGTCAAGAGATTCGTGGACAGATGTAGAATTTGCTAGCATTCGAAGGGAAGAAGACAGAATGCGGGATTTTATCAACCATTTCCCATACCTGAGAGGCCAGGGGATGCAATTAGCATGGATTTCATATTGGGGTTTCCAAGGACACAAAGAGGTTTTGATTCAATCTTTGTGGTAGTGGATATATTTTCCAAGATGGCACACTTCATTCCATGTCAGAAAACGAGTGACGCAACTCACATTGCGAACCTGTTTTTCAAAGAGGTCATTCAACTTCATGGTTTGCCAAGGAGTATAGTTTCGAATAGAGATATGAAGTTCATAGGGAATTTTTGGAGGACCTTATGGAAGAAGCTGGAACTAACTTGTTGTTTAGTTCAGCGTATCATCCTCAAATGGAAGGACAGACGGAAGTAGTGAACAGAAGTCTGGGAGACTTGCTAAGAAGCTTGGTGACAGAGCACCACAGCCAAAGTTTATGTATAATGACTCAGTCAACAGGAGCATAGGGAAGAGTCCATTTTAGGTTGTCTATGGCATGCAGCTGAGAGGAATTTCTGAATTGAGAGATTCAGAACAGACTGCGACTAGGAGCACTAGTGCAGAAGATTTCGCAGAGGCGATGAAGGAACTTCACAGCCAGGTGAAGGAGCGATTATAGAATTCAAGCCAGGAATACAAGCATAGAGCAGATCAGCATAGTAGACAACTTCAGTTTGAGGTTGATGATTTGATTCTGGCACACTTGCGAAGGGAAAGGTTCCCGAGAGGAACATACAATAAATTGAATATGAAGAAAATCGAGCCATGTAGGGTCTTGAAGAAGTTTGGGGTGAATGCTTATGAGATTAAATTACCCGATGGGATCGGAATTTCTTCGATATTCAATATATCAGATTTGTACCCATATAAGGTTGAGGAAATAGGCACAGGGAATGAGCATCTAGTGATTCAGTGGCAAAACCAGATGCCAGTTGCAGATAAGCCACAGATGGAGCGCATACTGGATAAAAGAATTGGTAAGAATACCAGGAGGAAAGAATACTTTGAATATTTGGTCAAATGGAAGGGCCATCCAGTTGAAGATGACAGTTGGGAGAGTGAAGTGGAGATACTGAAGCATGGAAAGACTGTGGAAGACCTCATGGACAGGAGCCCATGAAAATTTTCAAGTGAGGGAGTATGATGCAGGAGCATCACCAACATCAAGCGAGCTAGCGCGGAAGCCAAAGACAGCTGGACAAGTGCCAACGCAAATTTTGAAAATTCCTTGAAGTTAATGCGCCATCCTTAAATGTGATAATTAAATGAAGGCACACTTGTATATTGTAAATGGACCTTGAGTGATTCGCTCTCGTCCTTAGTAGATGGAGGCATTTATGAAATTAAATGTAAGTAGGTAGAATTGAATGTGTAGATTAAACAGTTTTAGAGTGCAAGAGGGAAACGGGATATAGACACCCTCATTGTGTATTGTATCATCAGATGGATTATTGAATTTAAGCAGGAAGAAGAGAAAGAGAAGTAGAGAGTTGTGTAAGAACACCCATGTATAGATATTTGGATTAATAGAAAGAAGTTGATTCCAATTCATGGCATCATGTTGTTCTATGTGTATGTGTGATTGATTGATATGCTCATGAATGTTTGCTTCCTGTTATACATTTGCTTTTATGCCGTGTATGGATGATTTCATGTTTGAGTTTGAAATATGAGAGAGAGAGAGAGAGAGAGAGTAAGGGGAATTAGTTTCAATTGTTTCTCTATCTGAGAAAGAATTCCTGCAAGGAGTGTAGTTGAAGTTATCCGCAAGGAGTGCATTGACAGAGGGTTCATATAGGGCCACTTTTTTTCTCATTCACCCAAAGTTGCAGTTGGACACAGGAACCGTGCAAAGAGTGTGCAGGCCAAGTGAAGTTTCAGGGTTGCGAACCCGAGTGAAGTATTAAAGGACTGCTGCTGCAGGTGTGCACAGAGTCAAAAGAATTCAACACTTGGAAGTGTCTGAAGGTTGCCACAAGGAGTACACGCAAGAGTATTCTCTAAAGACTCAGAGTTAGAAGGAAGCTCAGGAGGTATAGGACCTTCAGGTAAATTGCAAAGGAAAAACACAACGAGTCTGTGTTGTGGGGTGTTTAAACAGGCGTTGCAAGTTTGCGTCGTAGGAGGATAAGTTTGTGGAGGAATACCTGGTTCATTTCACAAGAAATAGCCAAAGAGGAACAGACGGTCGGTATTCTCCGAGGAGGATTCACGACATCCCGTGAGCCGTTATATCTCACAGAGGTGCAGGGGAGATACGATGAAATATTCACAAAAGGTTCAAAGCTTAGGAGGGATAGAACCATCGATCCAAGGCAATGGGGACCATTGGATCACTCATCAAATCGTCCGTCAGGGTTTTGCGAGTGGAAGGATCAAAGGTTGGTGTTAGAAATCGCAAAATCATGAAACACGATATCCTGATAGTCTAAGATAACAGTGTGGGGCCACAAGGGTCAGAGAGGTGAATAGGTGGCACACCATTTCGGGGGTTTGAGGTAAGAAGTCCCGAAACATTTTCATCCGGATTCGTGATACCGTGAAATCCGAAATCCCGATAGAGGTGACGGGTGTTGAAAAGTCAAACTCAGGAGCACATCAGAGTTTTGGCATATCAGGATTTGGGAGTAGGTAAGACAAGTTGTTCAACATCGCAAGTGTCGAAATCACGATAGGGGAAATCCCGATATGAGAGAGGAAAGGTCAGCGTTGACTTCTGTCGAGTTTCAGGAATTTGGGAAACCAACGCTCAACCACTGACCTCGCGAAGTCGCGAAGTCTGATCTTCCAAGTGTAAAGGGGGGCTCGCATGAGGTTTGTTGTGGGTGCCGATTTCCTGATAGGGAAATAGAAGAGCTGTAGAGTTCTTTGGGCCATGGAAGGAGGAAAGATCCTGTGTGCACGTGGACCTTCCGACCTATGGGTTGTGAAGGGGTTGCATTGCTATCAGAGCTGTGACTCTAGTGTCTTCAGTTCAGGTTCTTCAGTAAGTCGCTCATAAGTCTATGCACTTCTACTACTAAGTTTTTTTCATTCTAGAGCTAATGCTCTGATCCTCTCAACTACACTCCGCACAGTGGCTTCTCTTTGGTCCCACACGTTTTGCAGAGTACTTGGTATTGTTTGTAGCTCTAGATCTGCCATTCTCTGTTGAAGCTATTGGATGGCTTCAACAAGGTACACTACTTGATGCTCCACTGGGTCTTCCTCCTTATGCTCTAATCCCATCACAAAGAGAGGTGATATGCTGACTGCTTCTTTTACTCCAACCTACTTTGCAAGGAACTGCTATTTCTCATGTTGGATCTGCACCTTTTCCTCTTCAAACTTTGCTTGCAGGGCAACCTTCTCATGCTGCGCAACCCTGCGTTGCTCTATTAGTTCCTCTTGTTCTTACTTCAAGGCCACTGTGGCCTGTTCTATTTCTTCTTGTGTGCGATGAAGGAAGGCTTCAATCACATTGGCTAGCAAGGCTTCAGTCACATTGGCTAGTCTGCAGAGTTGGGAAGGCTCATCTCCCAATATTGTTTCTTCTGATGGAGGGGATGTAGTGGACACTACGCAACTCAAGTGAAGGGCTTGTTGTACCCCTTGCAATTCTACTTCAATTTTTTCATACATGGTCTTTTGCTTACCTTCATTTCTCTACAAAAGATCTTCTGAGGTGTCTAAAACAACTGCGATGATGAAGTCGAAGTCATTAAGCATGATCACAGTCTGTCACTTGGTCTTACTATCTTTTGACTTCTTCCATGATGTGGGTTTCATGGGAGAAAACTTTCATTTGTTAGACAAATTTTCATCATCAAGGGGATTCTATGGTGATGTTACTTCACCATTCTTCTGTTGATCTTATTTTCCATTGTTCTCTTCTTTATCTACTTCGTCATCACCTCCTCCTCCAGGTGATTCTGATGCAGTTTCTTCCGATGCACTGCTCAACTGCTAGACCTATTTTGTCTTCTTCCTTTTGCTAGTTCCAGGTGTATCATACCCTTCACGAGTGACCACCGAGCTTCCGATTAGTTTGGGATCGGACAGTTTTGTGGGGTCAATTGGGATAAGAAGCACTGCAGGCCACTCCTTAGTGATTTCTTCTAGGTCCTCCTCTGTGAGTTTGTAGTAACTTTAAAGTACTTCTTTGTGTTTTTCTCTGAGTGCAGTGATGTTGATAAAATGTTTGT
The DNA here is from genome assembly GCA_032191745.1 of Picea mariana. Lineage (NCBI taxonomy): Eukaryota > Viridiplantae > Streptophyta > Pinopsida > Pinales > Pinaceae > Picea > Picea mariana. Next base: position 11,292 of record JASDQU010681389.1, read on the forward strand.
CTGCATGGAACTTCAAAAATGGCTTGAACCTATGCAGGGTGTTCGGAATTATACGAGGGACAACCTCAATAGCTCTCTTTAATTGCAGGTAGTAGGTGTGGAACACCGCGTTTAACTACCATTGTTTTCCCATATAGCTCGAATACCAGAGTGAAGTGAACTTTGCGGCTAAGGGCTCAGATGGTTCTAGTTGAGGGAAGTTCACACCGTCCGACATGTCCCAAACTATGAAAGCAATGAGGATCAACAACCAACTAAAATGGAACTCATAGCCTTGATCTTGAGCTTCACAAAAATATTGTTCTAATTGATTCACTAAGTACTTTTCCCAATTCATTTGTAGCCCCTCCACGCATTTCCTCATGAGGTCAACAACAAACCCTGTGACCTACATGGGTCTATTCTTCTGGACTAGATTACCAACAATCAACTGGCAAGCAAGGCGCACTACTCCATTCTAGATGGAGGATACCTTGTAGCCTCACTTTCCTCGCTTCCCCTTCTCCACATCGTTGTATGTATATTTAATCTTTTGTGCCAGGGTGCGGTCTGCAGCCTTCCTTGGGTAGAAGTCTTGCAGGTCTGGTCCCTGCATGCTTAATCCAGTGATCCGATGGATCAGCATCGGATCAACGGTGATGCGTATGTTTAACAAAAAATAACCACCATGGAAGCTCGACAATAGGATCTTAACCTCCTGGTGCCTTCTAAAATGGGGTATTTTCATCACGTTCAGAATAGTCGATTGTGCGAGGTCCATATTCCATTGTTGGGGGATTATCCTCGACTTCTTCCCCTTCGTCCTAGTCAAATACTTGTGAGGAGAGAGCATGTTGAAGTTCTTGCAATCCCCTAGGTTAAAGTCGTTGATATTTAGTGTCATGATCTTGTCCGACTGAGCCTTACCTATGCATATCCCCTTTGGGAGGTACGCAGTAACATAGGTGTATTCAAAGTCCCTAGGGACACTATCACAATTCACCACGTCGGCGAGAGGTAGGATGTAGTTGAGAAAGATGGATGGGATTAACTTCGCATTCAGCAAGTCATCTCGATGCTTGGTTCTTTTCTCATCTGCAGCTCAGAATGGTCTGGATCCATGAGCAGTCGATGGGGAGGATTGCACTCCTCACGTCGATGAGGCTTGAACTCCTATGGACATCACTCTCTCTACCATTAGATCGATTAAAATTTCTTTTACTGACTTTTCCATAGTGATGATCTCGTATGACATGCATGCTTGAGATCAGATATTTCAGGCCAATGAGCATTTTTTCAATGCAATAGAATGGATCGCAAGATCTCAAAAAGAATAGCACAATAATAATGAGTTCTCTTGTTGGCTCAGATACAATTCATGAAAGTGTGCTCTACGCAACAGTTGAAAAGATAAGTAGACAGCGATGTAACAGATCCTTCCAACAGACAAGAAGCCTTCATCAATGTGGTTATGTCCATTACGACGCGGTCCCAATGGTCCCATGGCGAGATTTCTGATCATATTTGTTGTTCTAACTGTTCAGGAACGTCAATCTAACAGTTATAATTCCTCCAACAGTCATATCGCTCTGCCATGGCGAAGTGCCAATATGAAATTCTCTTATATTCCGATGAAGTTCAAATTATGGAGACCTTCCTTCTGCGAAGTCTTTTCTTGAGCTTCTTGTAATTTCTCCAACTTTTATTTCTTCTTGCTGAGCTTTCTAGCCTTCTTCCCTGTGATCTGCATTACTAGGTTTCTCTTCCCATTCTAATTCTTGTCTTCTCGTGGCATAATAACTTCGCATTATTGATGGTCTTTCATAGGGTTTAAGGGAAATAGTTCTTCTCTGTCTAGGGTAGGTGCTCTACTCTCTTGTATGGACAAGTTTTTCAAGTCTTTCTGTTTTCTTTCAACTTCGACATCCAAGTTTCTGGTTCTGAATATCTTCAATATGTTCTCTTGTTCTTCTATCAAGTGAGTTATTCTCCTAGTCATGAAATCTTTTAATTCTTGTTTTTTCTGTTCTAGGGCTTCTTCTTCTTTTCTCTAGGTCTGATCCTTCTCAATCCAGGGTTTTCCTAGTAATAAAGCAAATGGGGTGTTGTTCTCAACAAATTTAATAACCTGAAATTCTTCCTCTGTCGAAGTTCCATGAGCACTCATAGATATCTGGGTAAGCCTTCCACATAGGGTTATTAACTTTCCTCTAAATAATCTTATTCCTCCCAATGAAGGAATCATAGCAGGATTTCTTAAAATTTCCCAATTTATTTCTGTCATAATATTCACCTGTGTTTTTTCATCAAAAACACAGTCTATGTTGAAGTCTCCTATTCTTGTTTCTATGAACTCTTTCTCTTTGAAGATCTTTGATAAGTTGATATCTCTGTGGTCATTCATGGTTTCTTGCATTTGTAGTAATATAGTCTCTGTTTATTTTCAGGGTTCTTCCATAGTCTTAATTTATGAGTCTTTCTCATGTTTTTCTTGTTCCATATTCATTCTTTCAAGTTTGGAAATCATCCTAATGCAATCCAAAACTTCACGGTCCATAGCTTTACAACAAAAATAACTAGGTCTTCTATTAGGGCAATCCTTAGCAAGATGGCCTGGCCTTCTGCAGCTGTAAAAAAGGGTTAATCCTCTCTTCCTCTCAAATGATCCACATCCTTTCTTGTACTTCTCACTAGGATCGTGGTATCTAACCTATAGAAAATTCTTCCTAGGAACTTGCATCCATTTTTTAGTCCAAACATTTTTTCTGTGCATAAGAATAACATATATTTCATTATTTCTATAATATCTACTCATATCAAACCTTCTTTCTTCTATTTGTACCCTAGTTTTCATACTAGAACCAAATTTATCAAACATACCTAGATCCATACTTTTGAAGCAAAAATTTCCACTTATCCTACCTTTAACATAACACAAATCTTTCAGATCTTACCTCTTTAATAAAAAAAATTTACTTTACCTTTATCAGAGCACAAAGCTTTCAGATATTACCTCTTTTCTTTGGATCAGACTTTTTTTCTTATCACAGAACTTTCACAAGTCAAGTAGGATACTGCGCACCAAAGCAATAGATCTATGCACAGATATTTCTTTCTTTTCCTTAGTTCCAAGCAATCACAGTTTCAGGTCTCAGTAATGGAACCATTTTTTGACACAAGGGCAGACCCAGAGTTCAACACTTCAACAGTGCACCAACAAAACCCTAGCTACTGGCCCTTTTGGCAACACCTATGAAGTATATGAAGTCTCACCCAAGGTAGAGGCAGGGTTGGTTGCAGGACTCCAGTGTCTGCAACCTTAGCTAGGACACACATCTATGATTACAATACTCTAACAAATCACTTAGCAATTTTCATTCATTATTACTTAACCTTTGTCTACAACATAGATAAACCCTAATTACAGCGTAACGTAGTATTCAACAAGATTCAACACATTCAAGCACTAAACACATCAACATAGATCAGATCTAGCATCTTATTCACATCATTAGGCACTAAGCTATCATATTCATCTAAGAATACATCATTACACTAAGTATTAATCATATGAACCATAAACAACCATAATGCACAAAGCAACCACAACACAGGATAAACGTGGTCCACCCCTAGCCTAGGGCTACATCCACCAACTCTTCTTCTCTTTATTGTCTTTTGTCAATCTTGTACATGCACAAAGCCACAAGGTCCCACTCTGCGTGGGATAGGAGATCTGCGTGAACCTCACAAGATCCTCCTTCCACAAGATAGGTTACAACACAAATCATTTACACAATCTCTTATAGTCACTTGCACTTAGCCTTGCAAGTCTCACTGTAATGATCCCAAGCCA
>JASDQU010681389.1:43890-63596 GCA_032191745.1 Picea mariana
CTACATTAAGTTAGGATGAAGGTTGGTTTGATGTTAGATAGCATGTCTTATAAATTTAATTTATGAATTTGTTATTAAGAATTTAGAACAAACCACTCAAACTTGATTAATAAAAATATTATATATATTAAACTAAATTAATAATTATTTATAAACAAATATTAATGATTTATATAATAAAAATATTTTATATATTAAAGTAAATTAATAATTATTTATAAATAAAATATTAATGATTAACATTATATGCTTTCAAGTCATGTTTTTTCTAAAATTTATATAATTTTTTTAAATGATTAAATAATTTTCCCATTTAAATACATTTTTCAAAGATAATCAATATATGAAATAAAGAAAGATCATCCACACATTAGGCTTTATATATATATATATATATATATATATATATATATATATATATATATATATATATATATGGTTCAAGCAACCTTGCTGCGATCACAGATTTTATATCTCTTTGCTAGGAGCATGCATAACAGGTTTAAATGTTCGAATATCATTGATAGATAAGTAATAAAATCCAATTTTATACAATCATTGTTAACTTGTTGATATTATTTTGTTTGCAAATAATTTTCCCATACTATTTTGATTAATTGAATTGAATTTATAATAATTTATAGATATAAAATATAAAAATAAGATAAATGTTATATAAATATGGTAAACTAAATATTATTATTGAAATTTTTTATATATTTTATAAAAAAAAATATTAATAATAATATATAAAATAAAAAAAATTATTTATTACATAAAATATGATTCAAGCGTACATTATAATAATATAATTTTAATTAATATAAAATATTATCAATTTTTTTACTTTCTATATTTGGTTTAAATAAAAGAATATCAATATAATTTTAAATAGTACATTATAATAATAGAATTTTAATTAATGTTTCCGAACTGTAGGAGAGTCTGTGAGGGAGTGTGTTGTTAAGGGTTGGTGTGGCTCAGGCCGGGTGCGATCCTCGGGTGATTTTGACAGCTTAGATGCCCCTGAGTCGTCGTTTCTCAAGCCATAGGTTAATCAGGTAACCAACAGGTCCCTCACAAATTAACAAACAAAAAAAAATAGAATTTTAATTAATATTAATTATTATCAATTTCTTTACTTTCTATATTTGGTTTAAATAAAAGAATATCAATATAATTTCAAATAAGAAAAGTTTCAAATTTTTTTAAAAAAGGACTAAAACATATTTTTTAAAGTTTCATTGGATTTCAAAGTAGTGTTACACTAATGTCACTTTCATTTATATGGAAGGTTTTACACTCTCAATAATGAAACAAATATATTAATATACTTAAGAAAAATAATGTAGGTATTTTAATTTAGTTATAAACATGGATATAGATATTTTAAAAACTAAAGATAAAAAAAATATAGTGGTGGTTTCCATAGATATGAATATAAATATTTTAAAAAGTAAAGATAAAAAAAAATATTCTTGGGAAGGAGAAAGTAAGATGATTTCAAAAACATAATAAAATAGATTATCAATTTTAATAAGAAACATAATTCCCTATCAAATATATAATAGAGATGAGTTATAAACAATTATTTATGCATCCAATAATTGAAATGCATCCATGTAACCATAACAAGATTAATAAAAGAAAAGAAGAAAATATATTGTGAGCAGTATACTAGATATATAAATAAATTGGAAACATATAAGAGTGAACAAATTATTAAAAAAAAAAGAATTTTACTAAACAAACTCATGATTTATATAAATTGAGTGTTAGAAAAAAAAACTGTTATCAACTATTAAAATTGAAAACAAAATCACAATATAATAAAATTTTGATTGATTTATATAAATTGAGTCATAGAAAAAAAATTGTTATCAACTATTAAATTGAAAACAAAATCACAATATAATAAAATTTTGATTTTATAGACATAAAATTATTACACAATATAACTTTCATTTTAATTTTATAGAGCATAAAATTATTACCTAAAATTGTTTAAAAAATATTTAATATTTAAAAACAAATTTAAAGAAAAATAAATAACCTTTTAAACAACAAGAAAATTTTCAATGTAATAATAAAAAAAAAAAAAACTAATCTAAAACTTAAAAAAAAAATAGATTTAAACAAATTATTAATAAAGTAGTAAATAATGTTTTTTAATTCTTATAAAATTCATAACTATTATGTAAAATAGTTTTTTTTCTTTAAATTACACGTTTTTTTTTTTTAATGTAAAATACAATTTTCATGTCAATGTTCATTGCATGAAGAGATGCTATATACACTTCAGAAGATTGTGTTTTTTTTTTTAAATCTAAAATTAAAAAAATTTAACATTATAAAATACAGTTTATAAAAGTTTAATTAACTAATAAAAATGAGATATTTTATTGATTAATATATTGTCTAAGTGAGCTTAATCATTAATTGTTAAGAACATGTGTTTCTTTCAAAAAAAAATCACAAGTTCAAATGTGTAGAGTATGTATATATCCGTAGTCTTTACTAACCAAATTGTTGGATTGAGAGTGAATTGAGGGGATCCTTGTTCCACAAACAAAAGATCTCATACAACAATTTAATATCTAACTTGACGATGCCTTAAATAAATAATTATTATAAACTAAGATGATTATTATTATTATGATTATGATTATTATTGAAACGAAACCAGCATTAAATTTGGTCGTTCTATAACTGTTCTTAAAACGGCGAACGCGAGCTTGCTTCTCAAATTTGAAATTCTGGTCGCGTATGCATTGAATCTTACGTACCAACACTTCCAATTTCTCGCGTCTCTCCAGCATTTTCTCAATATTCTCCAGTCTCAAATGGTGGACCTCGTCCAGTTGTTCTGCTACACTGTAAATCTCGTCTGCATTTGGGTTGTTAGAATAATAATCCATCTGCTCACTGAGTACTTTTGAGAATTCATCTTTACTATCAACATTTCGATCGCCATATGCTTTGAGAAATTTTGCATGAATATCCTGTAGAAATGCATACGGGATCATCCGTCCAATTGTCTCATCTGCCACACACAAAACCGTCAATCCCTCCACGTCTCTACTCCTCTTCACGTGATAAACATAGCGATCATAGGCATAGGAGAAATGGCTGTCAACGTTGTTGGTAGATGCAGGGACCTTGTCCAGTATTTGCTGTACAATTGGTCTTTCATCAGTGGAAACGACGCCGAATTCCACTAATACAGTGGAACCACGAGCTACGAGGGCATGCTGTATCGCCATGCGGGTTGCGGTTGCCTTTGTGGATTCCATTTTTACAACAGTAGCTTTCCGTGACATCTGATTGTCGTTGGATGCTTTGGGATCTCTTTTAAGTATATATATCGTTCGATACGGCGTTGGCTAAAATCCAAACGATTTGCACCTTTTCCGACATCCACTTGGTTTTCGGCCATCAACTTTCCGTCCGACTATCATCCCGGCGCCATCTCCGTTAGCACCACTGTCTCCTAGAACCACCGTTCCCGTTTGCGGATGGTTGAGTAAGCAAAACAGTGTTGTCGAGGGATGGTCTGTTTGAATTTCAAATTCAAAAACTTAAACGCTGCAGTCCACCGTCTATTTCAAAAACACTCTGTTTAGTTCAAACTGACGCAAGGGTGATGGCAGAAGGTAGAACAGGAGCCCGCCCGGGACAGCAGGAGGATGATGCAAAATATGCATCATGCTGGAACATCCGTAATGAACATAATGAACATAATGATCGAGAGTGATCTCGGAGTTTCACTCCTAGTCTTGAATGTAACTGAACTTAGGTAGCAGGTAGTTTTTTTTCGAGAAGACGAGTAGTCGGAGGGAACTCCGAAAAGACGAGTAGTCGAAGGGAACCCCGAAAACCCTCTGAGATAAATAGAGGTGGTGTATGCCGAATGAGGCTGCTGCAAGTTAGTAGGAGATCGTTGTGATGTAGTTGTTGTTGAGTTTTTAATTGTTATTTTATCATAGTTGTAGCCATTTACTTTTAAATGAATATAACAGAGGAAAATTGATCCAATGCATGGTGTTGCTACTGTTTACAATTCCCTGTTATTTTGTTTTCATCAATGAATGCGTTATGTTGTTGAGTATATGAAACTGTGAAGTGTTTAGATAAGTTTCGATTGTTCTCTTCGTTGAGTTCATGCAAGGTGTGCATACGATCCGCAAGGAGTGCGTTGACAGAGTTTGTTTCGACTCAGAAGCTCAGAAGAGATAGCACAAAACTTTCCCTTTGCAAGGAGTGCAAAGTGATTGCTGCAAGGTGTGCACAGTCATCCACAACAAATTAAGTCTTGCGTGAGAATCTGTTGCAAGGAGTGATAGAATCGGTTTCGATTCATAAGCTCATAAGAGATAGCGTGAACTGCTCAGAAGAGATAGCGTGAACTTTCCATTTGCAAGGACTACAAGGCGTGCAAAGTCGCCCGCAAGAACTTAAGTTTTGCATAAGAATCAGCTGCAAGGAGTGCACAGATCCGAATTTCGACTAAGTATCGAAATAATCCTCTAAGGAGTCAAAGGGTTCGAAGGAGAAAGCTCACAAGAGATAGCGGGATAAATCTTCAAGGGAAACGAAGTTCTAAAGCTTTCACGAGTCATCAACTAAGATCCATTCAAGAGGGAGCGGGATCATTCTGGGTCATTGGATTTGGGTAAGGTGCACGATATTTAAGCCTCAGTATGCACACTGGAGCAATGATTCGTCGAAGTCCCAAAGAGGCTAGGGACCGTCCATCATCCAGGGGGACAGGTGGCACAAGATCTACAACTTCGGAAGTTTGTAGACAAGGAGAAAGCGAGCATTCAGGAGTTGAGACTCTCGAAGCTCGAAGAGCCAAAGTGAACCACAGCTATCGATCTGTGAAGGACACGCGTCGACAGATCGTTGTCTTCGGGTGAAGCACTCTAGGAGAAAGCGAAGACTGAGAGTTGAAACTCCTGAAGTCAGAAGAGTGGAAGTGAGCCATAGTCGTCGATCTGTGAGGGACACGCGTCAACAAATCATTGTCTTCGAGTGAAAGCACTCTAGGAGATAACGAAGACTGAGAGTTGAAATTATCGAAACCCGAAGAGCAGAAGTGAACCACAACCATTGATCTGTGAGGGACACGTGTTGACAAATCATCGATTTCGGATGGAAGCTACGGAGGAAGCAAGAGTTGAGAGTTGAAAATCTTGAAGCTCGAAGGGAGAAATCAATCGTAGCCATCGGTTTGGAAGTAGGGCACGCATCGATAGACCATGGAGATTTGAGAGTGCGTGTGAGAGAAGGAAAAAGGTCGTTGACTGATAGTTGGCCAAGGTAGAAAGAGGACATATCTCAGTTGCCGATCAAGAGGCAACACCTGAGATGAAAAGATCGATGGTCGTGCTTAATTGTAGGGACAAAAGGTGCTTGGGTTTTAAAAATATTGGAGCGGGTCGTAATCGAAACCAAGGTATTGCCAAAGGGATATGTGGCAATTGCTAGTGAATTGCGGGGAGAAACGAGGTGTCGTATCAAGCCACTCTAGGCCACCCCGCATTCGCATGATTATGTGAGGACATAGCTCGAGGTCACATATAGGAGAGGGCTAACGAGAGAGGAGCTAGCACCTAAAACTTGAGAGTTTAATAGTGTGAAGGAAGAGGTAGCGGGTGCCATAGAACCTGCAGCAAAAAATTGAACCTGTATTAAATTGCAAGTGAGACCATTAAGGTTTCAAAGCACTGATTCAGCTCGGAGAATTGAAGATCCTTGATCGGGAGCGCGTGCATCCCCATACGGGAGAAGGGGGGTCTGCATCAGTTTGTTTGTCTATATGGGTGACAATATGGCTTAAAATCACAAGAGCTGAGCGTTGAGGCTAATCTCTTACCAAATTGCTTTGTATTTTTGTTTTCATCCACTTGTTGTTTTACTGAAATCTTCTGCCCCATTGGTTGCTACCCATTTTTATATGAATTAATTATTTTGTAATCCATGAAGGCCTATACTTGTCCTTTCCATTGATGAAAACCACCTAGCCTTCCATTTGTGCATCTCACTCTATTAAATATGTATCATTTAACAAAAGCTTTGGCCAAAAATTTTTGTGCGCAGTACCAACAACTCAAGCATGTTTATTACAGAAGGGAAGAACAAAAGAAAACTAGTTCTTATAGTGCTAAAGAAAATCCAAAGTGGGTAGTGCCTGAAACTGTTATGAAGATAAGTGTTTTGAGGCATAGAATTCAATGTAATGCAAGGGAAGCTGAATTGGGTGGTCTGTGATTTCGGTCTCTAGATGAAGCTAGGATTAGTAAACAGAAGAAGAAAAGAAGTTAATAATGGATGGAGTAGATCGGGATGAGATAGTGGATCCCCTAATGTTAGCTGATCCAGATAGTACTTTTGTGGACATCAATGGGGTTCAAGTCCTCCATGAATTAGCAGATTCTTCTACTGACATTTATGTTGTGGGCACTAAGGACATGGGCAATGGACTTTCTGAAATTACCAAATAGAATAACCTTTCAATTCGGGTTTTTCTTGCAATTTTGTTGCATGGGTTTGGAGCATTTTCCTTATCATGGAACCTAGTGCTCAAACCACTAGCTAAGGTAGTTGAGTCGAAAGTGGTGGCTTTTAATATGCCTTCATTTTGGCTGAGTTCTAGAATCCATCTCCCAAGCTCCTCTTATGATAAAAATGACAAATTGTCTACTATGAATCCTTATTCACTCGGCTTTTTAGTTGCACCTGCTTTGAGATTTATAGACCTTTTACAGTCCCAGAAATCCATAGTGATTGGGTAAGGAATTGATGATTTCAATTAATTGAGTTTTGAATTGAAATTGAAAGCTTAACTCCATTTTTATTGGTAAAATTGATTTTTTTTTCTTCAATTTCCTATGGAAATGTGATTCAGAAATTAATACAAATAAGAGATTGTTAATGTCATTCACACTTAGTTACTTATGGTCATTTAATATTGTTACCATTTGGGGTTATCAAGAAAGATTCCTATTTTTAAGAGTTGTGAAATTCTTCCTTATTTTTTTAGCCATGTAGAATGCCATTTCAAGTCTTAAAAGTTATGGAGTTGCGATAGCTATCTTCACGCTTCTTCAGACTATTCATAAATATCCATTTTGATATGTGAATGTCCATTTTGTTTTTCAAAGTGAATACATTAAGCTAGGTTGAAGGAAATATCCATTTTGATATGTGAATGCACATTTTGTTTTTCAAAGTGAATACATTAAGCTAGGTTGAAGGTTGGTTTGATGTTAGATAACATATTATCTAAGTTATATATTTTAGATTTTAACCAACAAATTTAGTATATTAGTATTGTTCTTAAAAAAACTTTATGACAAAACAAAAAGTCAAAAGTATTTTCTCTTGAAAAATATGGAGATATTTTTTCATACAAACGTGGCTTGGCTTTAAAACAATGTATGTCTTCATAATTTTCCAAATTTTCTTTTTATTTTTTTAGAGAAAATAAATAAAAGAATGACATATTTCCATGTTTAGGCCATCCATTTTCTTTGAACGGAAGCTCACATGGAAGAATGGTAAATAACATGTCTCATAAATGTCCTTTTTGGTTGGAAAACCTTGCCTTTCACTTTATTAACATTTTTTTATTTCATATAAATTTTATTTATGATTTTTTTAATAAATATAGTAATTTCATTAAGACATTTGTTTAATATTTTTGATTTTATATAAATTTAGTTTATGATCATATTAGTTTAGAAAGAACCACTTAAACTTGATCAATGACAATATTATATATCTTATAGGGGTAGCAGGTGTGGGGGAGTCATCTATGATTCTGATGGAAAAAAGGTAGCTGACTTTTCCTGGGGTTTGGGGAAAACTACCAACAACAGAGAAGAAAATTTAGCAGTGTACATGGGTCTAAAATTAGCTCACGAGCAAATCATTCAAACTCTAATTGTGCTAGGGGACTCTGAAATAGTCATAAAGGATCTTCTGGGCCTCTCAAACTCCGCAGCTCATCCTCCCAATGGCCTTTGCTCGTGAATAAACACCCTAAAACATCACTTCATCAGTTTGCATTTTTTTCATATCCTCCGCATTCAGAACACTAAGACAAATAGCCTAGCTAAAATTGCAAAATCCCTAGAATAGAGCCACCTAGTCACCAATCAAATCTCCTCCTATGATTGGTTACCTTAACTGCGCCAACCCGACCGGCCTCCCACTCATAATTAATTACTTATCCCTTTAGCCCCCTCTTTCTATCCTAACCCCCCCTCTCACTAGACCTCCTCACCCCTTCCCTAACCATCCTTTCTCCCTCTCCTTCTCCCCCATCCACCTTTCCCCATCCCCCGTGGACTCCACCCCCCCCTTCCCCTTGCTCGAATGCCCACCCCTCTCCTTGGAATGTGCCCCCCCTCCTCATCCCACATTCCCCCTTTCCTGCTCCCCATTTCCTTTCTCCAACTGCATGTACTCTGCTTTAATTCTACGGATCTTCACCTGCCTTCCTCGACGATTAGCCACAAGCCTATGGAGTCACCTCTATTTTTTCATCCTACGCAAAGTCGTTTCTCCTCGTGGGCAATCTTGGCTGCCTTTGCCTTCAAGGAAACATCACTTCATCACTCATGGCTGATCCGACTATTATCGAGCATTTTTGCTTGGCTCTTCAGGACATTTGGCTTCCAATCAGGTTGGTATCTTTCCTCTGCTCATTCCGTTCATGTCCAACATTTCTTCAGCCTCTACTCGACTTGTATGTTCGGTGCCTGCTTGACTTCTCTTCTCTCGAGTCTCTACACCATCATGTGGCGAAGGTTAAGAGCACCTTGCTCTTGTTCGAATTGTATTTCAGAGGAGCTTTGAGAGCAGTTTCGAGCACTGTGCACAAATGTTAGAAGGGCAGAGGAGCGTACAGATGCTCGTCACCAAGAATTCCAGCGAGAGAACCATGGGATTTGTGAGGAGTTGGAAATCTTGCAAACATAGCTGCATTGGGAGGAAACTCACCATAATCAAGAATTGGAAATATCCTTAAGGCAAATTAACATAAATACAAGACAACTCGAGATTGTCACCCAACAATTGACAAAACCACAACAACCAGAGAATTGTGTTAGCTCTGGTGAGTCTCGACTTCCATCCGCCTTTCATTCAATAGCCAACAACGACCATAACTCGTTCCCCTCAGCACCAAGACTTGAAGACCTCTACCATGCAGAGGTGAACCCAGCAGTGCGACAGGAAGAACAACATGAAGACCTTGATTTTTCTCTAAATCATTAATCAGGGTTCAAATGAACTGTAAATTTTTGTTGCTTTTAAACTTGTATGTTGTCATTTTCACATGGCAGAACTGTAGCTCTTATGGAGTGGTTGATATACTTTTTATAGACCTTCATAGACTGTTAGACTCTTATGGAAGCAACAGACGTTCTCCCACCTTGCCATATGTAATTTTTGAATTTTTATTATCCATTTTTTTATATAAAATCCTCTAACTATTTCTGTTAAAATAAAATATTATATATCTTAAACTAAATTAATAATTATTTATAAAAATTATTAATGCTTTATATTATCATTCTTTCAACTCTTATTTAAATTTAAAAGATCTACCACATTAAGTTAAACTCATCTTTTCTTTTCCAAATTTATATAATTTTTTTAAATGACTAAAGCATTTTACCATTTAAATATAACATTCAAAGATAATAAATATATGAAATAAAGAAAGATCAGTTACATTGGGCTTTTACCAAATTTATATATTTTTTAATATAGCTCAAGCAACCAGCTACCATCACAAATTTTATATATCTTTGTTAGGAGCATGCTTTAAATGTTCAAAGATAATTGATATATAAAATAATAAAAAATGATTTTTTATAAACATTGTTAACTGGTTGTTATTGTTTTTTTTCAAATAATTTTTCCCCATATAATTTTGATTAATAATAATTTAATATATATTAATTAAATTTGTAATAAATTTTAGGGATAAAAAAAAATTAAAAAAAAAATAATAATAATAATAATTATATAAATATGATAAATCATTTTTATCAATAATTTTTTTATCAATTTTTTTTATAAATTTTTTAATTAATAATAATATATCAAATAATCTATAAATATTGATTTTTTTAATTTATTATATAAAATATGATTAAACTTACACTATAAAAATTTAACTTCAATTAATATTAATTATTATCAATTTCTTTACTTTCTAAATTTGATTTAAATAAATTGGTATCAATATAACTTCAAATAAAAAAAGTATTAAAAGAATTTAATTATTTCAAAGTAATTATTATCAATTTATTTACTTTCTAGATTTGGTTTAAATAAATTAATATCAATGTAATTTTAAATAAGAAAAGTATTAAAAGAATTCAATTATTTCAAAGTTTTTGAAAAACGACTAAAACATATTTTTAAAAGTTTCATTGTATTTCAAGGTGCTGTTACACTAATGTCACGTTCATTTATATGGAGAGTTTTGTACTCTCAATAATGAGGAATATGTTAATATACTTAATATACTTATGGAAAATAGTTGAGGTATTTCAATTTAGTCATAAATATTTTAAATAATAGATGTAAAAGAAGTATAATGATGGTTTCTATAGATATGGATATAGATATTTTAAAAAGTAAAGATAAAAGAAATATTTTGGGGAAGGGAAAGTACAATGATTTCAATCGCATAGTAAAATAGACTATCAATTTTAACAAGAAGCATAATTCCCTCTCAAATGAATAACAGAGATGAATTATAAACAATTCTTTATACATTCAATAACTCAAATGCATCCATATAACCATTTCATAATTTCATGTCTCAATAATGATTACATTAACCTATATATACTTTTATATATATACTTATATATATATATATACTAAATTAATAAACTAAAAAATATATATTGTAAACGCATATTAAATAAATAAATAAATTGAAAACTTATATAGGTTAACAAATCATTTTAAAAAATTGAAAAAAAAAAAAATCACTAAAAAAACTCGTGATCTGATGTGAATTGAATCTTACCCCAAAAACAATGTTATCAACTATTAAAATTCAATACAAAATCACAATATAATAAAATTTTATTTTATCAAGCATAAAAGTATTACATGAACTGGTTTAAAAAATATTTAATCTTTAAAAACAAATTTAAAGAAAAATAAATAACCTTGTAAAAAAATGTTCATTGTAATAATAAAAAAACAAAACTAATTTAAATTATTAAAAAAAAAAGATTTAAAAAAATTATTAATAAAATAATAAATAATAGTTTTAAATTCTTATCAAATTCAAGGATTATTAGTTATGTAAATTGGTTTTTTCTTTAAATTTTATTTATTTTTATACAAAATACAATTTTCATGTGTTTATTGCATGAAGATATGATTTATACACTTTAGGAGATTAGTTCATTTTTTTTTAAATCTAAATTTAAAAACCTTCAGCATCATAAAATATAGTTCATAAAAGTTTAATTAACTAATAAAAATGAGATATTTTATTTATTAATATATATTCTGAGTGGTTTTATTGGTTAAGAAAATGTGTTTCCTCCTAAGAAGTCACATGTTCAAATCTACAAGGGGTAGGGTATGTATACCTCTGTAGACTTTACCAGTCAAATCGTTGGCAAGAGAGGGTCCTTTGTCCCAAAAACAAGGGGTCTCATACACCAATTTGGTGTCTGGTTTGATCGTGACCTTAAAACTAGATTATTATTATTAATATTATTATTATTAAGAGGAAACCAACATTACATTTGGGTGTTGTCTAACTGTTCTATGGAATGGTTTTTTTCGTAGGAATCTGACGATATAAATTTGCACAAAATCATTTTTTTGTTGTTGTTTAAAATCCATTTCTGAATGCATAAATGGATTCATCATGCTGAAGAATCCCTCAGACACTCGGATTGTACATAAATAATCACTCAAATCTGAGAGTCTAAGAATTTCGAGGAAATATCCTTGGAAAGTATCATCGAAAAAAAGCAATTTCGTAAAACGTTTATACTACGGCTTACAGTTGTAAACTAACCCATAACCCATAAATATGATCGCTCTTAAAACGACGTCCTTGCTTCTCAAAATTGACAGTCGCTCTTAAAACATCATTCTTGCTTCTCAAATTTGAAATTTTGGTCGTGTATGCATTGAGTCTTACATACCAACACCTCCAATTTCTCACCTCTCTCCAACTTTTTCTCAATATTCTCTAGTATCACATGGCGAAACTCATCCATTTGTGTTAGTACACTATAAATTGTGTTTGTGTTTGGGTTGTTAGAATAATAATCCATCTGCTCATTGAGTACTCTAGAGAATTCATCTTTACTATCAACATCTCAATCACCATATGATTTGAAAATTTTTGCATGAATATCCTATAGAAATGCATACAAGATCATTCATCCAACTATATCATATTCCACACACAAAACCGTCAATCCTCCCACATCGCTGAAAAAACAAGAAATTGTGCAAGAAAACAAGAAACAATGTAGATAGAACAAGGAACGAGAATATGCAGAGTGCACTATTGTATTAGTTGATTGTTTAGAGCTATATAGGGAAAAGAAGAAACCGAATCAAGAAACAAAGGAACGAATCTTAACGACTGGTACAACTGGCCATAACCTTTGGCAGTGTACAGTCACATATTGTTGAGATTACAATTATAACTAACACTCCCTCTTAAACTCAACAGTTACAAACATCAGCATTGATAATGCCCAAGTGTTGTCTCTGAAAATCAAAAATGGTTTTTCCTAATGGATTTGTAAAATTGTCTGCAAGATGATCTCATGAACCACAAAACTAAAGTGTGATTTCACCATTATTGACTAGCTCGCACATGAAGTGAAAGAGAGTGACAATGTGATTTCTTTTCTTATGAAAAACATGGTTTTTGGATAGGGAAATTGTGAAAGTATTATCATAGAATATAGTATTTGGCTCCTTTTCTATATGTGACATGTCATTCAATAGTCTTTACAGCCACACATCTTGATAGGAAGATGAGGTAGCAATGACATACTATGCCTTTGCAAAAAATATTGAGACAATCGGTAACTTGTTTGATGCCCAAGAAATCAGATTCGTGCCTAGGTGAAAAGCATACCATGAGGTGCTTTTTCGATCATCTAGGATACCTGCAAAATCACTGTCAGTGCAACCAGAAAATGATTATCCTCAGGCTGAGAGTCCCATAAACCAAAATCAAGAGTGTCAATAACATATCTCATAATCCTTTTCGCCATCTTCTAGTGAGAATCTTTGGGAGATTCCATGAACCTAAAAACAAAAATAGATGCATACATAATATTAGGCCTAGTAGCTATAAGATACAACAGGCTGCCTAATAAGATTTTTTACAAGGTAGAATCCACTATGGGGCCTTCATCTTGCTTACTCAATTTTGAGCCTAGGGGTATGGGGGTTTCTGTTGGATTGTAGTCTTCCATGAAAAATATTTTGATGATATTTGTTGCATACTTTTGCTGATAGAAAAAAAAATCCCTTTGGTTTATTGGTCAACCTCAATCCCCAAAAAATATTTCATTATGCCAAGATATTTCATCTCAAGCTCAGATTGCATGGCATGTTTAAAACTAGTTAACTCTAGATTTCCACTATATATCATGTCATCAACATATAGAGAGACAAAGAGAATTTGACCTTGCTGATATGTTTTGGTATAGAGTTGGCTCATTTTGGCTTCTTTTGAAACCGCTCTTTATCAGGTAAGTGTCAATTATGTTGTACCAAGTTCTTAGAGCTTGCTTTAAGCCATACAAGGCTTTCTTCAACCGATTCACTTTGGCTGGATGTTCTTTGATTTCAAATCTAGGTGGTTGATCCACATAGACCTCTTCTTCTAAGACATTGTTGACTTGACATCCATCTCGTATAATTTCCATTTGTGTTGAGACATTATGGCTAAGAGAGTCCTTACAGTGTCCAACCTTGCTACTGGAGAAAACGTTTCACCATAATCAATGTCGGGTTGCTGTGAGAATCGTTTGGCAACAAGTCTTTCTTTGTGTTTTTCAATATGCCCATTTTCATTGACTTTAGTTTTGTAAACCCACTTGACAACAATACTTGGCTTATGTCTAGGCAAATCAACAAGATCCCATGTCTTTTTCTTCTCAATGGATTCAATCTCTTGGTTCATGGCTTGAATCCAATGTGTCTCTTTAGATACCTTTTTAAAGGATGTGGGTTGACATGACATTAATGAAAAAAGATTGTGTTGATCAATATCATCCAATTGCTGATGAATTTCTACCAAGCTTCGAGTTCTCTGATTTTGAATTTCAAAGGATGAATTCTTCTTGAAGAAGAGTTGTCCTGAGGACTTTTAGGCTCTGCTTGTACCTTCCATCTTGGAAGGATAGGCTGGTGTGTTTCTTGTCCTAAATTTTCTATTTTTTCAGGAAGTGGCAGCAATGGATTTTGACTGTCCATAGGACGATTTTCAAATTCACTCCAGAACTCATTTTCAAGAAATTTGACATCTTTGTTGAGAATGGGTTTCTTTGAAATAAGATTGTAGAGTCTGTACGCCTTGGATTTCTCACTGTAGCAAACAAAAATGCATTTCTCACTTCTATCATCAAGTTTCTTCCTTAATTCGGAAGGTATGTGAGCGAATGCAATACATCCAAATGTCCTAAGATGAGCAACATTCAATTTTGTCCCACTCCATGCTTCTTGAGCGACCTTCATCTTGACACTAGTGGATGGGAATCTATTTAGTAGATAGACAGAACATGCTACAACTTTAGCCCAAAATAAATTTAACATACTCTTCTCTTTGAGAAGGCTCCTTTCCATGTTCATTATACTCTGGTTTTTCCTCTCAACTACTCCATTTTTTTGTGGAGTATACATGGTTGTAGTTTTCATGATGATGCCTTGTGATTTGCAGAAATTTGCAAATTATTTGGAGTTGTATTCTCCTCCTCCATATGACCTAAGAACTTTTACATATTTTCCACTTTGTTTTTCAACTTTAGCCTTGAACTCTTTGAACTTTGTAAAAGTTTCATAATTGTGTCTGAGAAAATAGATCAATATTTTCCGGATGAAATCATCAATAAACGTTAGAAAATAAACGTTGTCACCTATTGAATTTGTGTGCATTGGTCCATAGAGTTCAGTGTGAACCAGCTCTATGTGTTGTTTGGCTTGAGTGGAGGACTATGGAAAACTAATTCTCTTATGTTTTCCAAGAATGAAATACTCACATGGGGGATTTTTCTCTTTGAAGATAGGTAGACCTTTGACCATGGAGTGATTCTGTAGAAGGCTTAGACTCTAAAAGGGTAGATGTCCAAATCTTGCATTCGAAATCATAGTTTCATTGGGGGTGGATGCACTTTGTGCATGAGATTGGTTCAGATTGGCAGTTCTATGGGGCAGGGGAAAAATTCGATTTCTAGTCATGTGCATTTCAAAAATCAATTTTTTGTTGGGGATTTTGTCAT
Organism: Picea mariana; assembly: GCA_032191745.1. Lineage (NCBI taxonomy): Eukaryota > Viridiplantae > Streptophyta > Pinopsida > Pinales > Pinaceae > Picea > Picea mariana. Next base: position 59,418 of record JASDQU010681389.1, read on the forward strand.
ATATCCTACATAAGGCTCCTTTAAAAAGTACCTTATATCCATGTTCCACTAGTTTTCCTACACTTAAGAGATTATGTTTCAGATCTAGAACATGATAGACATCATGTATATCTTTCTTTATATCTTGTTTAGTGAAAATAGGTAAAGTTCCTTTGCCTTGAACTTTAACTAAAGAGTCATCTCCAAGTGTAATATATGATGAAAGAGAAGAATCAATGCAAGACAATAATTCTTTGTTACCTGTCATATGATTTATGCATCCATTGTCCAACAACGAGAGATCCTTGTGTTGGTCTTCAGTCTTATTATAGGAAAGAAACATCCCACCAGAGGTGTCTCCTTCATGATTTGAGACATGTGCTCTGCCTGAGTGTTGTTCTTATTTCTTATTCCTGCAGTCATATTCATAGTGTCCATACTTTTTGCAGTAATAACATTGTATGCTTGATTTGTCATTGGATCTCCTCCCTCTGCCTCTTTGAGGCTGGTAATTCTTATTCCTTTTTTTATAGGTGTGACCTTCACCTGAGTGATGATTGCTTGGACTTCTCCCTCTTCCTTTGTTAACTATGCCTATGCCTATACCTCTCCCTCCGTTAAAGGAGAATTGAGTTTTGAAGGAGTTTTCTATTGACTCATCTTCTAGATGTAGTCAAGTCTCATGTGCCAGTAGAGAACCCATGTTCATCCATGGAAAAATTGGACAGATCCTTGGATTCAAGGATGGCTGTAACAATGATCTTGAATTTATTTGGAAGACTTCTGAGGACTTTCTCAACGATCATTTGATAAGGGATGTCTTCACCAATCAATCTGATCTGGTTTACAATTCCCGTGACTCTGGTCATAAATTGGTCCACATTTTTAGACTATGTCAATTTCAAAGTCTCAAAGTATGTCCTCAAGGTTTGCATCTTGACTTTTTTGACCCTGTCATTTCCTTGGTACGCTAATTGTAGGATGTCCCAGACCTATTTTAAAGTAACAAGGCCTGTTATTTTGGAGAAAATCGAGTCATCCATAGAGTTTTGAATCCATAACTTGGTTTTTTTCTCTCTTTTCCTCTGTTATGCCTGTGTATTTCATTGTTGATCGGTCATGGCAGCGATAACTAGGGGATATGGTTCCACATAGCCATGATCCACTGGATCCCAATAGTCTTATGCTTTTAAGAAGGATCTCACTCTGAGAGACCAAAAATCATAATTCTTCCCAAGAAGTATTGGACCTTGTGTTTTTCCTAAATTGTTAGAGGTGGCCATCCCCGAAAAAATAGAGAAGAACAGTAAAAAAAATGATAGTGATTTTTGTGCTTTACCTATTTCCCGCATGAGAAAAAGAATTTCACATTAACCCCTCATATGACGAAGGGCTAAGAACCAGGTTATCTGAGGCTTCGAGCTCCGGGCGTCTCAATCTGTTGAGACCTTTCTTCCTCTGAATTGGCGAATGGGAAAATAAATGAATATATCAACGGTCCTTGTCGATTTGAGATCAACAATCCACAATTACTTCGAGAGTTCGGGCTTTGGGCCTTTTTAATGCACAGTACTAACAATTCTCCAAAGTTTCAAATTAGCGAACTCACGGAGTGCGAGATATTTGTATCCACGTGTCTTTCGAATGAGTGGTTATGATCCTCTTCGGCCTTTGTCCTTTCTGGCTCTTTACGTCACTGCTTGAATTTTCTTCCGCAGTGAAAAATCACCAAATTATCGGATGGATTCCACGTGTCCAGTGTGATCAACGATCTAGATCTACTCCGGCTCTTCGTCCTGTCAGGAGTTTGCGACTAAGCACACCTTATTTCTTCGAGAGTGTTGGTGCTCCAAAACTCCTTCAATCTTCTGCCACATGGCCTTCAGATCGATGACCTTGATTTACTCCACTCTTCAGAGCTTCGGGTGACTTGTACCTTTGGCACTTGTGCCTTACTTCCTCCACCCAGATCTGTTCCGGGCTTCGGCCTTCGGTGACTCCGGCTCCCTCACACTCCTTAAAATTTCGAAGTAATCTAGTGTCAAAGAGTGGGATCGCATGACACGTGTCCCCTCTCGCTCCAATGGTCTAGATCTACTTCGCTCCTTCGAGACATCAATAACTTTCTTCTTCTATTCCTCCCAAACAACGAACCAATGAAGTGATGATCATATGTCAAGTGTCCTCCAATCTGAAATTAGAGATTGGCTTCGACCCTCTTCAAAGCATAATACCAACTATCCTCTGAAGCACTAGATCACCGAATACGAGGATCGTCTAACACGTTTCTCTCGGATCCAATGGTCCAAAGTTACTTCGATTCTCCAGGACTTCGTCTCGACCAAAGTCCTTTGGAGTGTTAAGTCTTCGAAGTAAGATATATGGTGCCACATGTCTTTGTTGATGGATGGTCCAGATGAGATTTGGGACTTTGGGGCTTCGGGAGATTTAGACTCCTCTACAACCTTTCCACTAAATATTTCAAATACATAAAGCTCGAAGGATTTCGGTAGTTAAACCATGTACGCCTTTTCTTGATCTGACGATTACTCTTGCTCTTGCCCAGATATAACATATGAAAAATGTTTTCCTCTTCTGCGCGCTCCTCATCCTTTCTGATCTTGATTTAATGGCCCAGATATGTTCCCGCGGCCAATCTAATGGTTGTTGTAGCTTCTCCTTTGTTACTTCTGCATCTTTCTCTTTCAGAAGGATTCCATGAATTTTTAAAGATCTTCGTCTTAAATATTCTTCTGTAAATCTACCTCCTCGCATTGTGATGTCTCCAGCGATCCTTTAGCAGACTGTGGACTGATCTTCAAGATCTGTGAAGAGTCTTACCTCCTGCTCTCTGATACCAAGACAAAATAAGAAACTGTGCAAGAAAACAAGAAACAGAGTAGACAGAACAAGGAACGAGAATATGTAGAGTGCACTATTGTATTAGCTGATAGTCTAGAGCTATATAGGGAAAAGAAGAAACAGAATCAAGAAACAAAGGAATGGATCCTAACGACTGGTACAACTTGCCAGAACAACTAGTAGTGTACAGTCACATATTGTTGATATTACAGTTATAACTAACAGTCGCTACTCCTCTTCACATGATAAATATAGCAATCGTAGGCATAAGAGAAATGGTTGTCACCAATGTTGGTAGTTGCAAGGATCTTGTCCAGTATTTGGTGTACAATTTATCTTTCATCAATGGAAGCGATGTCAAATTCTACTAATACAGTGTAACCATGAGCTACAAGGGCATGTTGTATCTTCATGCGGCTTGCGGTTGCCTCTGTGGATTCCATTTTTACTACAATACCTTTCTGTGAGATATGATTTTACTTGGATGATTTGGGATATATATATATATATATATATATATATATATATATCGTATAGTATTGTTCGATATGACATTGGATAAAATCCAAACGATATGCACCTTTTTCGACCTCCTCTTCCTCTCGGATTTCGACCATCCATTTTTCGTCCTCTTAATGTTTAGTTCAAACCAATGCAGGGTGATGGAAAACTTTTACAACATAACATGCGTAGACAATAGTATACGAATCCACCTAAATTTTAGGAATAATTGCATTCAAAAGATAACTAGTCGACTAATTCAACAGAAGTATTGAAACCCGAGTACCTTTCTATACATGGACATTCGAGAGCTTCTTGGTGACCGCAGGGCTCAACACCTACAAAACGAATAATAGAATGAGTTAGTAAGTTGCATGAATCATTTAATCGAATGAAAGTTACATATGTAATAGAAATAATATTACGATGGAGCAACGGAGTGTCAAATTATCTATGTAAATCATTGTAATCTGCACCTGGATATTCTGGGTTGTCGGATAGCTGATGGGTACCCCTCGCATCATCATAAGGGCCCATCATTAGATATTACCTATGAAAAAAAATTATGTAAAACTAAAACATATGTAGAAAAATGTAAATCAAATTAACCAATAAGGTTTGTGTGAACTCTACCCATACGATATATCATAATGGGAGTCCTAAAATATATTCGAGGGTGAATAAAACAAGATACAAGGTCCTAATAATTGATCAGAGGCAAGGAAGGAAACACATTCGACCTTGTAATGGTAGAACCCAACTGTAATGGTAAAACCAGACCACTGAGATTTCTGGGTACCAACAGAAAAACTCCAAGGCTAAGGTAACCCCCCCCCC
>JASDQU010681390.1:20910-39472 GCA_032191745.1 Picea mariana
TGTGGGATACAGTGAATCTTTGAAGCCATACTGGATCTACATCTCTGGTGAGATACAGATTGAGGTGAGTAAAGATGTCATATTTGAGGAAGAAATAGCCTTTCAAAGATCCAGAGAATCTCAAATGGAGATTGATAGCGAGACAATACCTTCTCCCCCTTCAACATTTCAAAGGAAGACAACCATTTTTCTAGTCGATCCATCTGTTCCAGTTGATCCAGTTGATATTATAACTACAATTGATGTTCCTAGAGACATCGCAGTAGACCATAAAAGGCATGTCTGGGCTCGAAAAAATCTACAGGAGGCAGAGGGACATGCAACTCCCCGAGGCACCTTTCGAGAGAGAAAGAAACCAAAGAGATTTTCGAGCTATTTTTAAACCATGAGCCACATTATTGATACTGAGCCTTCTTGTCATGGAGAAGCAGCAGGTCAATAAGTATGGCAAGATTCCATGGCAGAAGAGTATCATTCCATCATGAAGAATGATATGTGGGATATTGTTCGGAGACCAGAAGGGAAGTCTGTATTGACTTCTAAGTGGATCTATAAGATCAAGCATGTAGCCAATGGAAGTGTCAAGAAATACAAAGCAAGATTTGTAGCCAGAGGATTCTCACAGGTGGAGGGAATTGTTTATGTGGAGACTTTTGCTCTAGTAGCCCGATACACTTCCATCCGTACTATCATTGCACTAACTGCATCCATGGGTTGGAAACTACATCAGATGGATGTAAAGATAACTTTTCTCAATGGTGAGGTTGAGGAAGATGTTTACATTGAGCAGCCAGAAGGATTCGTGATACATGACGAGAAATCTCATGTGTGTAGGTTGAAGAAATCCCTGTATGGACAAAAGAAGGCACCTCATGCTTGGTGTTAGCACTCTGTAAATTTGTTGGGTTGAGAAAAAAAATTACAGAGGTAATCTACAGACCAAATTTAAAACTGGAAACTAGCCTTTCTGATATAGAGAGGGCTCTCTCTAAGAATTAGTCTCTAATAGATAATAACTTTGAATTGTCGGCTAGATTTATGTGTTTGGGAAATGTTTCTGGTTTCGCTGGCAAGGAAATACAGAACCTTGGGCTATGGAGTCAACCTCCCGAAAGGAAGAGAAATCAATGACTTGGTAAATGAAACTTTGAGAGGATAAAGGATAAGTAGTCAATGGTCTTTCGGTTCATATGTCATCGTGTATGGCGAGAGAAAAGAGTACATAAAGAAAATCAGAGCACCATTAAAGATGAGTTCTTACTTACTTAGAAGAAAACACAGAGTTTAAATGGCGAAGTCTAAATCACCACGGTATGAATTTTAGACTTATTAAACATTCCAATTTAAACAAAGGGAAAGGCATGAATATACAAAAAACAAGAAGTGCATACATAGATAGGATCACAATACATGAAACCACCACCATTAGAATCTTTTCATCAAAGCCTCAGGATTTCTGCATTATATTTCACTTGGATTCAAAGATTACATTCAAGAGTCCTTCGTCTACACTACTTTGCCAACCTAGCTTACATTGAAAAAATAGAATATATAGAAAAAACTACGCCCCTTGGGCTGCCATGCCTTAAACTACATATTGTAGAATTTCAGATTCAGTTACTTCCTGCCAGATGACCTTTCGAATAGAGTTTACTAAAAATTGAAACCCGACTGCACCCAATCATGTCATAACCGACGTCTTTGTCTTGATCATTTAGTCATGAGTAAGATTCGATCACCAGGTATTGATGCACAAACGTTTCTCTTACAGGGTGCACGAGTGATCGAGCGTACTGTCAGAAACTCTGCCACCTTGTGTAATAGGCTTTGGTTGTTGTTTTATGATCACTGATTGTAGCATGCATGTGGTGAGTTGGTGTGGCAGATGTCTATTTGTTGTCGCTCAAGCACTCCAGGTGGCAATGACAGTCAGAGGACCATGCATATTCTCCAAAACTGTCATGCTTTTCGCTTACACTTTTCCTCCTTAATAGGTAGGTTCACAAATTCTGCGTGACGAATATTCACCGTGCGGGTGCCGTGTCAAAATTCTTGTTTACTGACAAGAAACAGGACATGCATGGAGAAAGATTCCATGCCACACTCAAAAAGATAAAAAAGGGTTGCGTCAATCATGCCTCTAGCCTCACCTGCAATCTTAACACTCTGAGTGTTTTCCTAAGAGACCAGTTCTGTCTATTCATATTATTCACTTGTCTCCACAAGATTGCATTTCCTTTCATCTTTTCTTGGGTGCTAGCGAGCGCTGCGCGTCCATTATCCATGGCCGATACAAATTCCTTGAATTGCTCTGCGATTCTTTCCTCTAACACCATTTTTTCCTCTCGCAACTGAATGATTACGTCTTGCGCCTATCTGAGCAGTATTTTGAGCCAATTTGCATTCCCTGCTCGGCTCTGCGACGTTGTCATTTCAAAAGTCCTTTCCGCCAACTGTTTTATCAATTCTTTGTTCTCCTGATACAATTTGGAAATAACGAGCTGTACTTGCTTCAGCTGCTGTGATGACTCCCGAACCTCTACGTTTTCAGTGCCTGACCTTCTCCGTCTACCACTAATTCCCTTGCTTGAACCTTCAACATGTTCTAGCCGAAGAACACGCATGAGTAACTTCTCAACAACAAACTGGGTGCACGGTTCGCTAGGAGCTTGGGCCTCCTCGGGATTCCTGATCAACCTTGACCTGGCTCTTTTCTGGGGTGCTGGTTGGTGGGATGACAAAACTTCTATTTCCTTTCCTTTGCCTGTGGATTCTTACATTCTTCGTCCTGCGATGTGGAATGTTGTTTCCATCATGGATAGAGGAAAGTCTCCTTTTGGGTCCCTGGGATGTCGGCTGAAATTATTAATGAATCCTAGACTTTTTCCAGCTGTCTCAATTCTTTGACTACCAACAACTTGATCAATGACAGATGGAATAATTTTTTCCTCGGTTGGTTAGCCTAGGCCTGGACGCTGTCCTCCATCCTTTCTAGGCTTCGATGCAAAAAGAATGGTAAGTTTAAAGGTTTTTTCCCTGTGAAGTGCATTATGAGCCTGATGTGATATGGGTATACTCTATCAAACCTTCCTTCACATGTGAAATACCTTCTAATCACCTTTAGGAGATTTTGGAAAGGCTCTCGAAGAGATTGACTTGGGATGCCTGCTACGATTTTCCCATTTAGGCAATTTGGCTTGATAAAGTCTTCATAGCATAAAATGTCTAAAGGCATGCCTTTAGACCACTTTTCACTACGCGGAGGGATCTCCGTCACAGTTGACATAATTTCCTCTATCACCCTGAATGTGATTCCCACAATGGTCGAGCGGGACCCATTAAGCCTGAGAGCGAACTGTTCATCCAGCTTCGCGTTGTATCCTTTGATCTTCTCACACTAGCGCATACATCCGACCTATTCAAAAAATTCCTTGATATTTAGATCTTCATTGATTAATGCCAGGTCTTGAGGCTCAAACAACATGGCCCATAAACTTCGCACCTTCTTTCTTATGCTTTGGGATGTTGTCATGATGCCAAAGTGTGTTTGTTTCACGCGTGTAATAATGAACGGTAACACCCTCTCTGCATGGTGAATGAGAATGATGTACTTTGCAGAGACCTGTCGAAAGGTAGTGACAAAAACTTTGCACGAGAAGAAAAATCAACCCAAGGAGTCCAGTACGTGGCCGAAAGGCGCGATGGAAAATTTTGACGCAGCAGGAGATCGACGCAGTGACAAACAACAATGGTAGGCTCGTCGTAGTAGGGAAGTGTGACAAAAAATTCTGGTGTGGTGGTAAGGCATTGGGAGACTTGTCCTGAGATAGAGAATTTAGGCGCAGAAAGAAATCTAGCGTGACAGGAAGAAAAGCCAAAGAAAGGAGGTTGACAGCGAGAAAAACTATCGTCCGATGCACCAGCTCACAATGAACTCCAATAGGATTTAAAAAATGACTGAGAACAAAGGAGATGTGACAACTTGAATGAAAAGAGTCACAAAACAAATGATGGCAATTAGCCTTCGCACAATGAAAGGCTCCAGGACTTGCAGAAAAAACCACAGTTCACACACCAATTTGGAAGGTAAAGGAGAAGCATGTAGGGTGACCAGTATTTATACTTGAATGGGCAAGAAATGGAATCATGGCAGAGGACGATAAATCCATGGTGACGAGAAGATTATAAGCAGGCTGAAGATTTGTGCAACAAACTCACACGACAGGTACACTTTAAAGTGTGCAAAGTACAAATGATAAGAGCGACAGAGTATACGTGATATGAGTGTCGTGATTGTTTACCTTTCTGACTTCATAATTAGGTGATGATGGTTGTTATATCCATCGACGTGACCTTTACCCCAACAACTTACCTCGACCTCTGGCACGTAAATTCCCCCTTTCTGACAGGACTCGATCTTATGGGAAAAGGAGCTCTACAAGTCACACATAACTAATCATTATGCCCTTTCCCAACTTCAAGTGCCAGCCCCGCTACTTGCTGATTTCGACCCATTCATTATTTAGTACCTGAATTCACACGCTTCGACACATGAACTATGACTCATATAAGACTGAATCTAACTGTAAAAATTACGGTGCTAATAGCTGGCTCTAATGGGGATGTTATCGTCCCGGTGAGGTGGAAAAGAACAAAAGACTGGGTGCCTGACCATTGGGCTTTATTTGATTTATAAACTCTAAAATAATGAAAAGACTCATCCCAGACCTTCTTGACACAGTTATGACCAGACTCAGCATAAACTTAGGGCCTTCACTTCGGACTTCAATTTTCTACTGACTACTAACTCGAAATGCCTTCTTTGAAAAAATAAAAAATGGCTATTTACAATGACATGACAGACTCAAAAAGACTTACTAAACTAGATAATGTTTGAGGAACCTGCCATTAACAGGCCCCCCATAAGTGATCTCCCCATTAAGTTCTTATAGCAAATATGAATTGTTCCTATGATACGTGGCAATCTTGAATGGCCCCATCCAAAGATGATCAAACTTTCCATGCTTCCCCTTGTCTTCATTCGTCGTGTCCCACTTCATTATTGTTGGCAACCCTACACAATTTCACTATTTGAACAACAAACTACACTTTCTGTAGCTGCCTTCACCTCATCTTGTAAATATTATCAATTGGAGATGATTACTGGATTATAAAAGATGTTCATTAATTCTTTAAAATTTGTGTTTTCATTTTGTTTCATGTTTGATTCATGACTGAAAGCATGAATCAAACATGGAAACTTACTTTCGTATTATATTCCTATTCAAAGCATTCTTTTTAAAGGGTCATTGTGCTTAGATCTTTTCTGAATCTAACATTTGAATGACTTACCTTTTGAATGTTGATATGATTTAGTTGGTTCACATTTGAAATATGAACATTTTTGTGTTAATATATTTAAACTATTTGCAAATCAACTATAGTTGTGCTAGTCATGAGATTTAATGCACAAATATCATACCCTGTACTTAATCCTTTTGCTGACAGAGTAAATTAAAAATCTTGTCATTACGGGTTGAGGGATTTTCATGCTTTGTATGCGAGGGTTTCATTACCAGGTATGGTCAAGCATCATGACCAAACCCTTGGTGTTTATACTATGATTGCACAGAGATTTTGTTTTGTTTGTTTTCATTTTATTCACTCAGATTTGTTTCTTTTACTCCTACCATCCAAACCCATAACTATTTCGAGTCACCCCTATTACAGTCCAGTCATATTTGTAATGGCCCCTGTTATTCGATTGGAGCCAAATGGCTGCCAAGAACTGCTCTGTCACGATGATGCAATCAAATATTTGAGAGGTCAAGGCTGGGATGCCTTCATAAAAAGGTTCGAAGGTTATAACCTTCATGTGGTTAAAGAATTTGAATAGACTTTTGATGGGTGTAGGGCGAAAATTGGAGATATCCAGTTAGAGGTCACTGAGGAGTTTGTGAGCGAAGCCATAGGGCTTCCATCCACCGGTGAGAAGTGGTTCAAGAACTCAAATATCGAAGAACTTCCATGGAGCCTCTTCATGACCTCCAGGAAAATCAATTGCTGTGAAAAAGGTATCCCTATTTCTTTAGTTAAATCTAGATGGCATGGTCTGCTTTTGATCCTCAAATAGTTTGTGAACTGTGAGGGTCATTATGGTCTATTTTTTCTCTATCATATACGGTTACTTATGCACTTCATAGGTTTTCATTTGAATGTGCCTTTCTATTTGCTGAGAAGCCTATACAAGATGTCTAAAAGGTATAAAAAACAGAGCCTCGACTCCAGTCTCTTTCACCATGGCTTAATTAAAATGCTGTTGGTTCACTGTTTGACAACCTTGGGTGATTGTTGGGATGTATTTTTAACTAGAAATGGATTTGCTACAACCATTCCTGTAGAAACCCTTATTTTGGGTGAATCACTGATAAGAAGACAATTTGACTTTTCAAGTAATGAGACAGAACCTCTAAAGAGAAACCCTCGAGACGAGGCAATACCCAGTCAGTCTTCACATGGGCAATAGGATGTTGGTTTCGAGTTGATCGAAACCCCTATGCATGAATTAATTTCTGGCCATAACGCCACTGTAAAATTCGATAGCAAAAAGTCTCGTGATCAGACAAAACAAAAACACATGAATCTAGGTTTTCAAAACAAAAGAGTTGGTCGCCTCATTTTGAGAAATTTAAGGAATCAATCTAAACCTCATTTGAGCTCGATTGACCTGATTGAGGTCAATGAGGTCTCAGATCTCAAAATTGAAGACTTCCCGGTAGAAGAATATCTGAATTCTCAGAGATCCAATCTTGCTTAACTGTATGACTTTGTTAATAATCTTCCACTATGTCTCGAGGGTAAAGATGGGTTTACTGGTATTAATCTTGGTCAAGGGCACGTAACAGGTAGTATTGGTACAACTAGACTTGACTGTACACTTTGCCAACATATCGTCCCTCCCGTGCAATGATAGGTTTGCCTACATTGGATTGAACGATACTATACTGATATTCCCATCCTCCAAGCTTGGATTAAAACACTCACAACTCACAGTGAATTACTAACAAAAGAAAATCACGACCTCAGAGCAAACACAAAGAGACAAGCTAAACGCCTTAAGAAGACAAGTAACATTGTGATAAAAAACACAGACAGTGTTAATGCCATAATCAATTCCGAGCTATTCTGATCCATGTTTAGTCGCTAGTTCAAATGGTAAAACAAATTTTCCCTCTTATTACATTTATGTTATCTTTTTAAATCAATTTGGTTTAAAATTAGATTTCTTTAGCCAAGTCATTTTTAAATAAAAAATTAGTAATTAGTTGTTAATAAATTATCTAACTTGTTCCTGTTTCGTTTTTAGGACATGGTAGATCTTGACGTTGATTTTCTGAGGTGGAACATGTTCGATTTAGATGATTAGTATCTCTTTCTTGTTTATCTTGTAAAGAAAGAAAAACTTTATTAATTTTTGAAAATAAACAATTCAGTTGTGAGTGGTTGTATGCCCTCCATTTTTGTAATATTTTGATCTCATGAGATCTTATCCTATCCTAGGAGATAGGAAGGTGAGATTTCARAAAACACTTTAAATACTCTRCATTTTGTAAGTGAAAGGCATCTTGGCCTSGAACCAATTATGGAYGAATGATTTTTCAGRACTTAATRGAACAAYGTACAACATTTCGRCTTTAGTCCATTGTGAATGTTGTTTCATTGATGTTTTGTTTTCYTTGATCTTGGGATATTAATRTGTTGTGTAGCTTTAGCCTCAATAACATGTTATGTTCTATGATATTCATGCTGTAGATGTCGTTCATGATTTGCTGTTCCATATGTGATAACTATGATCATCAGTCTCAATTTTGATGTCAGGATTTTTCTTTGATGTTTTTATTGATACATAAATACGAATGTTTCACACAAAGATTTCTCTGATTGTAATCATTCATAATTATAAGATTACTATATCACATGTGTTCGACACTCTGTTATTAAACCCTGGCTGCCAATATATTCCTTGAATTTATTCAGGAAAAATTTAGTATAAGTCTACTGGAGATTTCTTTCAAAGGCGGGATAGCTGGATGCTCTTGGTTTGTACAGAGGCACAAACACATCTAACAAACTAATATCAGGTTAGCTTCACTTCCTTCTAATTTCTGTCATTTATGTATTAGTGAAACATGAAAGTTTAGATCTGCTTTGACCATATGTACATCTTTGTTTCATAACTTAGTTAATTTAAGTTTTATTAGGTTTATAATTAGAAAAAAAAGAAAATATAAAAATGTGCTTTCTTTATTTGCTTCTAAAAAACAATTATCTTTACATTGATTTTGTAAGTTTCCATTTAAGCTTGCAACCTGTAAATTTTGTTCATAAGTGATATTTTGATGTTCTCTTTCTCTGCTTAAATGCATTTACAATAATTATATTAGAGTGTATATATATATATATATATGTTATAGTTTTAACATTAGTTAGTTTATTTCCTTTCTTTAATTTAGGACCTTAGATTGGCTAACGGAGCCATTAAACTAGTCAGAACAGGTTACACCAAACGGTTTGGGTTACTTAGACTTCCCCGGACCAGACTTTTTCTTCCAGTTGACGGCTTGTCAATTTTTCCCATCAACATAAGGTGCTAGAAGGAGGGCCTGAATTCAATTGATGGCACGTGGAGGTCGCAAGACTCCTCCCCCACACACTCGCTCCCTTGTAGTAACATGTAGTCGCTTAGACAACAACATTTCTTTTGAAACAACAACTACCTCGAACGAAAATCCTGAGATTCTCGTTGAGCCGGTGAAACCAAATCCCCAAGGGGCTGACTTACAAGAAATTGTTTGTTAGTCACTCATAAGGACACACAATGATTTATCCCATATCAGGCAGCCTAGTAGGCCACTAAATAAATCCCTTGACTTCTCAGATATCTGAGAACAACTTGAAGGCATTGGTCTGCTCCAAAACCCATTACGTGAACACACTACTAATCCTACTGAGACACCTATTCTTGGAGCCGGGGGATATGGTATTCCACCTTCCCCACCTCATTCATCTCCATCCTCTTCAGGAGGAGAATCATCCGACGAAGGCAGTTCCTCGTCTAAATCATCTCATCCTTTGACAGCACCAACACCCATGGAAAACCAAAACAATCCTGCTACACCCTGGCTCAATCAAGATGCCATGGCTATACCTGGACCTCAACACCCATTACCAAAACACCCAGAGAAATGGTTACCCAAGTTTGATCCAGATTCTAAACAATCTGTTGAAGATCACATAAAGAAGTTTATGTTGGCCATTAGACTCCGAAGTGTAGAGCACGAATATGTAGTATGCATAATCTTTCCTTATACATTTGAGGGAAATGCCTCCACATGGTATTTCTCCCAACAACCCCAAACCATTGTCTCTTGGGACAAATTTAAAACTTGTTTCTTAGAGAAATTTGGAGACGATAAATCTCCTGAAGTCTTGGTTATGGAACTCTCCAATCTAAAAATGAATCCTAAGGACAAAGTAAAAGATTTTAACCAAAGATATCTTACATTAAAGAATAAAATTCCTGCAGATTCAATGTCTGCTGAAAGTCTAATTGTCACCTATTACACCAAGGCCCTTCATGATAACATAGAAATTTGGGTCAAAAGGTCTAAAAATAACACACTTTTGGAAGCCTTTGAGGAGGCAAGCCAAATTGAAAGGGATATATTAAGCTTAAAATACAATCTCCATAGTGAAGCTGAAACAAATTCATCCTCTAAAAAAAATATAGAAATCCTTACTAGGCCTCCCCAAGCCAAAAGCCAACCAGAAACTTTAGACCTAGAAAGATTTCAAAAGGCTTTCCAAAAATTATTGAATCAAGTCGTAGACTTGAAGAGATCGGCCGAGGAGGCATCCTCAAGCAAAGGAAGTTTTAAACCTCCTTTCAGAAAGCCATTTCCCCCAACAGGACAAACCATACCACTAAAGGTCTTAATTTCGAAAGCTTGCAGTATGCTTTGCAAACCATTCTTGAAGCACATGATAATTTTGCTTCTGCCCCTCTTGAAAGTTCTTAAGACGTAGTTGAGGAAGAAGTAGCATAAGAAGAAGAATCAACCCACAATATCTTCAGTCACTTTTCTGACAGTATTTTTCAAGCAATTTTTGAAACTGTCCACCCCTACAACACAAGAAAAAAAACTCAGAACAAACCTTCTTCTAAAGTAAGTAATAATGCCTTTCCGAAGTGGTCAAAGCAAGCTGAAATAAAACCAAGTTTAGTAGCGCCAGTTTTAGAATATGACTTAATTGAAGATCTAAAAAAACTAAGGGCTAATATTTCTGTTTTCGAGCTTTTGAAATTTTCTCTGATTTTGCAGAAAATGCTTCAAAGTATCGCAGAAAACAACAAAAACAATGATCCTAGCAGCAAGAAAACTGCAGAAATTAGTTCTAAAACAACCAAAAAGATCCCTTCTAAAATGACATCCCAGCCTCTAGAAAAAAGGGATTTAGCTGAAAAAACTATATCAAATGTAGATAAAACTGTTTTAGGGACAACGACAAAAAATCAACAGAATTCTGCTATGAGCACTCGTAAAAATGTCCCACCTTTTTTGTTAACCTTTGAAATTTTTAATAAGAATGTACATAATTGTATGGTCGTTTCTGGCACAACATCGAATGTGATGCCTTTATCTGTTTGTCAAAAAAATGATGCAGAAGTTCAACCTTCTGATCTTAAAATCATTCAGCTTGATCGGATGAACGTTAAGGTAATCAATGAACTTAAGAATGTTCTGGTTAGGTTATCTTCTAATCCCAAGGTTCACCAAATTATTGACATCATTGTTGTTGAAATCCCTGAAGTCTATGGTTTGTTTTTAAGCAGGGACTGGTCCGAACAATTGCATGGTTACTTTGCCACATATTGGTCTCATTTGTGTTTGTCGAAAAATGGACGCCCCAATAAAAGGATAAATCGTGAACGCTATCTTAAGCACACCATGACGGATCTACATGATGCAAACAAACCTTTTACTGCATCTACTAATTCACTTGAAATGCAGGGAATGAACACCTTCTTTGGTAACCTCATGACCAAAATTTCCCCTTTCTCTGATCCTAGGCAACAATCAGAACTTATGACATGTACTTAGTCAGCAACTTTGCCAAGTGTGTCAAACACTGCTAATGAAGCTCAAATATGGTCGTTGTACTTTGACTGATCCAAATCCAAAGAAGGAGTTGGTGCAAGATGTGTACTCATCGATCCTGCAGGTAATAATACTTTCATTGCCTGTCGATTAGAGTTCGAGTGCACTAATAATACCGCTGAATACGAAGTGCTTCTACAAGGGCTTAAGAAAGCTTTGGATATGGGTATAAAAAATTTAATGGTATCTGGTGATTCAGAAATCGTGGTCAGGCAGGTAAGAAACTCCATACATTGCTTGTCATCACATCTGAAAAGTTACCAAACTGAGGTAGGGAATTTAATACAAAAATTTTAATCTTTTAACATAAATTTCATTCCTAGTCTAAGTAATTCGAAGGCTGATTTGTTGGCTAATGTCGCTTCTAAACTATTACCCACAGAAGGTCTTTCTCCTAATGCATTTTCAATTGAATTATTGTTCAGGCCATCGATCCCGGATAACATTACCAATTGGAGAGTGTTCGACGATGATCAACAAATCATCAACTTCTTACATATGGAGGATACTTTCCAAGGTGTAATAATCGATGAAGGCAATCATGATGAAAACCTTCGTAAATTTACGGTAATATCAGATCCTAGATCTCCTGAATTGACATCTGATCTGGTAAACTCTATCCCTAAATCTATTGTAAGACTAGAAATTTTTTATGACATGCATGATAAATTTAGAGGGTTAGTTAATTGTAAAACGAACAGTTCTTCTTTGACTTATGAAACGATAAATTTAGGGAATAAAGAAAACCCTCAAAATATTAACTTGGGAATGGGATGCTCTGAGCAAGAACGATCTGCTTTTATTAAATTGTTTAAAGAATTGAAATATGTTTTTGCCTAGACATATGATGATTTAAAAACATTTTATCCTAATATAATACAACATATCATCCCCATGAAACCACAAACTCATCCTTTTCAGTAGAAATTAAGAAACATGCACCCCAAGTTGGAACCCACTGTCAAGAAAGAACTGAATAAATTACTAAATGCAAAGATAATTTTCCCGGTGAGACACACATAATGGGTGTCTAATCTAGTTCCTGTAAGGAAGAAAAGTGGTGAAATTCGACTCTGTGTCGACTTTCGTAAGTTGAACTGAGCCCCTGATAAAGATAATTATCTCGTTCCTCCAATGGAATAAATTCTTCAACATGTGTTCGGTTCTGAAAGATTATCTCTGTTAGATGGTTTTTCAGGGTACAACCAAGTCCTCATGTCTCCCTCGGATAAGCTCAAAACCACTTTTCGTACCCCACGGGGGACTTATGCCTACATGAAGATGCCTTTTGGGCTTATAAATGCCGGGGCCACTTTCTAGAGAGCAATGGACATTGATTTTCGTGGTCTCCTAAATCAATTAGTAGTGGTCTATCTTGACGATGTTACCATTTTCTCTAAAAACAAGAAAGATCACTTGTCTCACCTTAGGGCTGTCCTAGAACGTTGCCGTAATTACGACATATCCCTCAACCCTAAGAAATTAGTCTTTGCAGTAGAGGAAGGAAAACTACTTGGGTTCATAGTATCCAAATATGGAATGATCATCGATCTCGAAAGAACCCAAGTTATTGCCCAACTCTCTCCCCCCTCCAAAAAATCGATGCAGTCCTTTTTAGGCAAGATTAATTTTGTCAGAAGATTTGTCCCAAGTTTCTCAGAAATGGTAAGACCATTACAGAGTTTAATTAAAAACAATGTTCAGTATCATTGGGGACCACAGAAAATTCATGCTTTTGATTCCATAAAAAAAGCCATAGTGGAAGCCCCTTCCTTGATAAGTCTCAATTTCTCGCAAGATTTCACTCTTTACACTTTCACCTTTGACTGATCTTATGATGATGTGTTAACACAAAAGAATGATCAAAGCAATGAAATTCCTATTGCCTTCATGAGATCAACTTTCAAAGGGGCATATCTAAATTACCTGACTTTAGATCAACATGCATATTCAGTTTTTAAAGTAGTGAAACACTTCTGATCATATCTACTGAAATCCATAACTAAAGTCATCGTTCCTTAACCTGCTGTAAGAAACTTGTTAGTACAAAAGGAATTAGGTGAAAAACAGGCAAATTGGATGACATCATTACAAGAATATGACCTCGAAATAACTCCTGCACAAATTGTTAGAGGTCAAGGCCCGTGTAAACTAGTGGCTGATTCAGTTGAAGAACATGAAAGTCAAATTAACATCTCAACTGTAAATCAACACAACGAGAAACAAATATGCTGTACACAAGTTGTTGCTAATTCTTGGTATGATGATATTTAATTTTATTTGATGCATGGATCTTCTCCTCGCTATCTTGATCCTAAAAATAGAAGAGCACTTAGGTTAAAATCTGCATCTTTCCAGTTCATAAATGATGCATTGTTTAGAAAGAATTTCGACGGTGTTCTTATGCGTTGTTTGGAAAAAGATGAAGCAGAGAAAGTACTATCTGAACTTCATGCAGGTGAAGCTGGTGGACACTTCGGTGGATAGAACACAACTCATAAAGTTTTAAGAGCTGGGTACTATTGGCCCACTTTGTTTAAAGATGCCCATACTCTATGCTGTAAATGTATAATTTGCCAAAATGCTGCAGGATGGGTCAAGAAGAAAACATTTCCTTTGCAGCCTGTCACTGTAGATTCTCCTTTTTCAGTAATGGGGTCTTGACATCATAGGACCAATTAACCCTTCTTCTTCACAACAACACAAATATATCATTACAACATAGATTAATTTACCATATGGTCCAAAGCTGCACCTTTGAAAGTGGTAAACACGAATAAGGTAGTATCTTTCCTTAACTCTAATATCATTACTAGATTCAACATTCCTGAATGTTTAGTCTTTGATAACACGTCTTATTTCTTATCCCTGGATATGAATGTATTCGCTTTAGAAAAATGGATTAAATTGAAATATTCTGCCAGCTACTACCCCCAGGGAAATGGCCTAGCAGAATCAACAAACAAAAATTTGATCAAGATCATTAAGAGGACAGTTTCTAAAAATCACAAGAACTGGCACAACACACTATTTAATGCACTCTGGGCTGATAGAGTGACACCAAAAACCTCTGTTGGAAATTCCCCTTTTTTCCTTGTCTACGGAAGATAAGTGATTCTCCCTCCACATGTTTTGCTTCCCTCTTTGCAATTATCGCAGAAAGTTCAAGAGGAGGAATTCCCTCCCCTTGAAAGTCGAATTAATGCCTTATTAAAACTAGAGGAAGTGAGAGCACAAGCAAAGAAGAAGTTGAATCAACATCGACAGATTGTAAAAACCTGCTTTGATTCAAACTCCTCTTCATACAGGAACTTCGAGGTAGGAGACTTGGTTCTCAAATGGGATAAATCCCACGAGGGAAAAGGGGAGCACACCAAGTTCCATAACCTGTGGTTGGGGCCATTCGTAATCGCTGAAAAACTAGGTCTCAACTCTTTCCATCTACACAATTTGGAGGGACAACCAGACACCTTCTCGGTGAATGGCCAAGCTCTCAAAAGATATTTCTTCTGATGATTCCAGATCCACTTCTCTGTACATATTTTTCTGTTTTAAGTTTTAAGTTTTTATTTTTATTTATTTTTGGTTCTTTTCATTTTGTTTGTTTTCACTGCTTTTTGATTAAATTTATGTCTGTGTCACCATTCAGTTCATGAAAGGAAACCATAATGCCTCATCATAAAGAAACAATCAAGGTCATTTCAAAGTATCAGTGCTATAAATTGCTAAAACTTAGACTAGCAAAAGAAGCTTCCTGTTCATAATAGTCTTCCTGGTTTCACTTTATAATCATGAGAATATACGATCATCATTAAAACTCTTTAAGTTGTCCCTGTTTTTAAAGAAAACAACTCAAGTATGCCTTCCCGTCCTCGAAAATTTATTCTTATCAGAAAACTAAATTCAAATCATGATGAAGGTCATCAAGTGAAAAATTAAGCTAGAAAATATCAAGTGTTTTATAATCTGAAATTTTCAACATCACCCCTCTCTCCTGATGATCATAAAAAAAAATATTAAATAACTTCTAGATACTTGTGGGAAGTGTCTGTAAACCCGCTGAGATATTGAACAGGTCTGCAGGTAGTGGCTAAATGCATACATGATGCCAAGACAACTTCGTCAGGGTATTGAACAGGCCTGCTGGCAACGAAGCAATGTCAGGTTCAAGAAAATTATTTGGTATAAATTTTGATATTACTTGTAAAATATCCTTCATTTTGAATGGACAATTCTTGGACAGGGTAGAGGTATCAGAGTGGGTTAATTGACATCCCTACTGAGGCTATGGATGCYTGCTAGCAGCAAYGACCCTGTCAACAATATCAGAGTCATTGGCCTAAATATCATCTCTCTCGTAATTAAAACTTGTCACCAGATTGCATTTGGACAKAAAGATATCTGACACTAGATTGTATGATGTTTTTGAGTTTGATTGGGATGCTTGAVTTGCTATCGAMTAATCTTTAATTTTCAACCTTTCTGATCYATCCTAACATGAATTCTCTRGTGATGCAGAGATAACTKCTTCGCCCAGTAARTCRCCAYTRTTGGMARCCCTACACGATTTCACTATTTGAACAACAAACRACACTTTCTGTAGCTRCCTTCACCTCATCTTGTAAATATTATCATTTRGAKATGATTAYAGKATTATAAAAGATGTTCATTRATTCTTTAAAATTTGCRTTTTCGTTTTGTTTCATGTTTGATTCATGRCTGRAAGCATAARTCAAACATGAAAACTTAGTTTCRTATTATATTCCTATTCAAAGCATTTTTTTTAAAGGGTCATTGTGCTCATATCTTTTCTAAATCTAACATTTGAATGACTTACCTTTTGAATGTTTTGAATGTTGATATGATTTAGTTGGTTCACATTTGAAATATGAACATTTTTGTGTTAATATATTTAAACCATTTGCAAATCAACTATAGTCGTGCTAGTCATGAGAATTAATGCGCAAATATCTTACCCTTTACTTAATCCTTTTGCTGATAGAGTAAATTAAAAAGCTTTTCATTATGGGTTGAGGGTTTTTCATGCTCTGTATGCGAGGGTTTCATTACCAGGTATGGTTAAGCATCATGACCAAACCCTCAGTGTTTATACTATGATTGCACAGAGATTTCATTTTGTTTGTTTTCATTTTATCCTCTCGGATTTGTTTCTTTTACTCCTATCATTTAAACCCATAACTATTTTGAGTTGCCCTTGTTACATTCTAGTCATATCTGTGATGGCCCCTGTTGTTCGATTGGAGCCGAATGGATGCCAAGAACTGCTCTGTCAGGATGATGCAATCAAAGATTTGAGAGGTCAAGGTTGGGATGCCTTCATCAAAAGGTTCAAAGGTTATAACCTTCATGTGGCTAAGGAATTTGAACATACTTTTGATGGGTGTAGGGAGAAAATTAGAGATATCTAGTTAGAGGTCATTGAGAAGTTTGTGAGCAAAGCCACAGGGCTTCCATCCACTAGCAAGAAGTGGTTCAAGAACTCAAAGATCGAAGAAGTGCCATGGAGCCTCTTCATGACCTCCAAAAAAATCAATTGCTGTGAAAAAGGTATCTCTATTTCTTTGGTTAAAGCTAGATGGCATGGTCTGCTTTTGATCCTCAAACAGTTTGTCACCTGTGCGGGTCATTATGGTCTAGTTTTTCTCTATCATATACGGTTACTTATGCACTTCATAGGTTTTCATTTGAATGTGCCTTTCTATTTGCTGAGAAGAATGTGCAAGATGTCTAAAAGGTATAAAAAACAGAGCCTCGACTCTAGTCTCTTTCACCACGACTTAATTAAAATGTTGTTGGTTCACCGTTTGACAACCTTGGGCAATTGTTGGGATATATTTTTAACTAGAAATGGTTTTGCTACAACCATTCCTGTAGAAACCTTTATTTCAAGTGAACCACTGATAAGAAAACAATTTGACTTTTCAAGTAATGAGCCAGAACCTCTAAAGAGAAACTCTCAAGACGAGGCAATACCCAGTCAGTCTTCACATGGGCAAGAGGATGTTGGTTCCGAGTTGATTGAAACCCCTATGCATGAATTAATTGCTATCCATAATGCCATTGTAAAATTCGATAGCAAAAAGTCTCATGATCAAACAAAACAAAAACACACGGCTCTAGGTTTTCAAAACAAAAGAGCTGGTCACCTCATTTCGAGAAATTTAAGGAATCGATCTAAACCTCATTTGAGCTCGATCGACCCGATCGAGGTCAATGAGGTCTCAAATCTTGAAATTGAAGACTTCCTGGTAGAAGAAGATTCAGATTCTCAGAGATCCAATCCTGCTCGACTATATGACTTTGTTAATAATCTTCCATCGTGTCTCGAGGGTAAATATGGGTTTACTAGTATTAAGCTTGGTCAAAGGCACATAACAGGTAGTATTGATACAACCAGACTTGAATGTAAACTTCACCAACATATCGTCCCTCTTGTGCAATGTGAGGTTTTCCTACATTGGATTGAATGATACTATACTGATATTCCCATCCTCCAAGCTCGGATTAAAACACTCACAACTCACAGTGAATTACTGACAAAAGAAAATCATGACCTCAGAGCAAACAGAAAGAGACAAGCTAAACGCCGTAAGAAGACATGTAACATTGTGATAAAAAATGCAGACATTGTTAATGCCATAATCAATTCCGAGCTATTCTGATCCAAGTTTAGTCATTGGTTCAATTGGTAAAATGGTTTTTCCCTCTTATTACATTTATGTTATCTTTTTGAATCAAATCGATTTAAAATTAGATTTCTTTAGCCAAGTCATTTTTAAATAAAAAATTAGTAATTAGTTGTTAATAAATTATCTAACTTGTTCCTGTTTCATTTTCAGGACATGGTATATCTTGATGCTGATTTTTTGAGGTGGAACATGTTCGATTTAGATGATTAGTATCTCTTTCCTATTTATTTTCTAAAGAAAGAAAAACTTTATTAATTTTTGAAAATAAACAATTCAGTTGTGAGTGGCTGTATGCCCTCCATTTTTGTAATATTTTGATCTCATGAGATCTTATCCTATCCTAGGAGATAGGAAGGTGAGATTTCAGAAAACACTTTAAATACTCTGCATTTTGTAAGTGAAAGGCATCTTGGCCTGGAACCAATTATGGACGAATGATTTTTCAGGACTTAATGGAACAATGTACAACATTTCGGCTTTAGTCCATTGTGAATGTTGTTTCATTGATGTTTTGTTTTCCTTGATCTTGGGATATTAATGTGTTGTGTAGCTTTAGCCTCAATAACATGTTATGTTCTATGATATTCATGCTGTAGATGTCGTTCATGATTTGCTGTTCCATATGTGATAACT
>JASDQU010681392.1:0-21588 GCA_032191745.1 Picea mariana
GAAATGCTACCATTGTCCACTATGGGTTTTTGACTGAGTTTGATCCCTGGAAAATCTTCGTCATGTTTCAGGCATGGTGGCAGATTATATACAAAATTGTACGTCTGACTGAGATCTGGTTTATAGTAATTTGGGTCTTCCCTTGCCAAGAACTTTTCGATCTCGGAATCAAAGCTCTCATGGACCTCGATC
Organism: Picea mariana; assembly: GCA_032191745.1. Lineage (NCBI taxonomy): Eukaryota > Viridiplantae > Streptophyta > Pinopsida > Pinales > Pinaceae > Picea > Picea mariana. Next base: position 193 of record JASDQU010681392.1, read on the forward strand.
GCTTTGATCGATCTCACATGAGCTTTTTTTTTATTGCGTAAGCTCCTAAAGATTAATCTCCTAGTTCTTTTGTTATTAAACCCTATGTCTAAATTGTTCTTTGACAGTTTGCGCGAGTGCCTATTTACGGTCTTTGCAATGGTGTTATGGAAAACATACTGCTCATGCTCAAGATATTTAATGACTCTAGGGTTAGCATCTTGTTGTTTGAACATAGGCTCATCGAGCGCAACCTCATCATATGTTCTTTGCATAAGAGAACTGGTCTGTCACTAGAAGTAACAGGGGGATTTTCCAACATAGGCTTTTCAACCACAGGCATCTCTACAGGATTTGATGTAACGAAGTCGTTGTGAGTTAGGAAAGTAACCCAATCGTCGCCCTGTAGTTTCAAATGATGGGCTAACAACAACCTAATTAACCCATGGTGGAATAAACTGGAATTCAAACTCTGCCTTTTATATCTCTTAGCCATTTCATATAAACTCCTCAATAAATAAAATGGCATGTTTAACTGAAAATCGATGAAGTGCATTAATAGTATTATGTGGCAAAGGAAAACAAGCTCATAGTGTCCTTCACAAGTAACAAATTTCCTTAACACAACCAGTAACCCATGCCATCTATCTTTCAACAGAGAAATTGGCATACATTTGTCACAACACTGGATCTTCTGAGAGGTAATGAACAGACTCCATGGAACCTCCTCCAACTTGGAATTCTTAAACCATTTTTTCCCGGTAAGGGGAAGGCTCGTTGCCTCGCTCAAAAATTCCTCAATGATTTCCAATTGAACATCACCCACTTTGGCTCGGCATCCATCGAAAGAGAGGGAGAAATCCTGGGTTGCTTGCAAGTTGTAACCTTGGAATTTCTTGAGAAACTCAACCCAACCCTGACTCTTGAGTTCATCACTCGCATCGTCATACAAAAGAAAGGTTTGGGAGCCATTTGGTTTGACACGGACGACAGGGGCCATAAGGGTTCGGACAAGAAATCACGAAGGCAGACAAAGTTCACTGTGAGTATTAAAGGTTTCAAAAACAGAGGAAACCAGAGAAAAAACCAAAGGAATAATACTCATCAATACCCTAGAGCGACCAAAATGAGAGCATAGGGGGTTTCAAAACACGAAAATTGGGCGTTTTGTGCAATGAATGCCAAGAGTACAGGACGAAACCCAAGACTTTAACTTGGAATGATGAACCTGTCGATTCAAACTGCCACCTCAAACAGAGTACAGAATAGGACCGGGTGTGTTTGAATCTCATCATTGTGTAAAGAGTGGTGTTGATTTTCTAAGGTTAGGAGAAGAGGTGCTTTATGAACCAACGCATAATATCCACGAAATAAAAATGATTTACCAAAAATTATAAATGAAACAAAACCATAGTCTATTTCCAATCGATTCTTGGTGTATCATTTGAGTACTCAAGAAATATCTCATAACCCATGAGCAACTTAAAACAACTATTTTATTGATAGGAGATAAGATTCAAAGCAAAACAACATTCCTATAAAGATTTGTAATAACATTTACCCTTCTAGAGAAATAATCCTTAGACACAATTGCAATACAATTATAAGTTTCAATGCTTCATTCATGCTTTCAGTCATGAACGAAGCATGAAAACGAAAAATAGGAACAATAGAAACACCCTTTTTACAGCCGAAAATTCACCTTCAAATAGAAATATTTATATGACAAAGCGTAGGCAACTACAGAAATTATTACTTGTCGCTTTAAAAAGTGAAAATATTGTGGGGCTGCCAACAATGGTGAATTACTGGGAGAAGCAGTTATCTCTGTATCACCGATGGGTTCATGTTAGGACTTCTTAAAATGATTACAGATTAAAAAACAGTTGAAGGACATCAAGCATCCCAACAATCATTACACAGTCCAGCTTCAGATATCTTCCTGTTTAAATGAAATCTGGTGAATTTTTTTAAAAATGAGAGCAATGATGTTCAAGTCAATGGCTTTGATACTGTTGATAGGGCCACTGCTGCCAGCAGGCATCCATAGCCTCAGCAGGGATATCAATTAACCCACTCTAACGCCTCTACCATGTCCAAGAAATTTCAATTCAAAATGAAGGATGCTTATGACCAATATCAAAATTTATACCTGAGAATTTTCTTTAACCTAACATTGTTTCGCTGCCAGTGGGCCTATTCAGTACCCCGATGAATTTGTCTTGGCATCATGCATGAATTTACCCGCTACCAAAAGACATGTTCAGTATCTCGGCGGGTTTACAAACACTTCCCACAACTCTTGAGAAATTTTTTACAATTTGATATAATTTTTAAAAATATTCGAAAGAGCAGGGTGGTGCTGAAAATTCCAGTCTTTAGAGCACTTGTTATTTTTAGTCATTCCCTTCATTATGATATGAATTTAGTTACTAGATGAAACCAATTTTTCAAGGACGGGAAGGCATACTTGAGTCGCTTTCTTTAAAAGATGGGACAGTGTAAAAATATTTAAAGATGATCGTGCATGCTCATGATTATAAAGTGAGACCAGGAAATCTGTTACAGACAGAAAATTTCTTTAGCTAGTCTGTGTTTCAGCAATTCACAGCATCGATGCTCTTGAGAGGACCTTAACAGTTTCTTCATAATGATGCATTATAACTCCCTTCCATGAACTATAAGGCAACACAGACATAAATTTAACCAAAAAGCGGCGAAAACAAACAAAATGAAAATAACCAAAAGCTGAAAAATAAAAATAAATAAAAATAGAAAAATATGTACAAAAGGTGGATCTAGGACTTGTCACGAAAAATACCTTTTGAGAGCTTTCCCATTCACCGGGAAGGTGTCTTGCTGTCCCTCTCAATTCTGTAGGTGGAAAGAGTCGGGACCTAGTTTTCCAGTGATTAAGAAGGGTCCTGGCCACGGGTTTTGAAACTTGGTATGTTCTCCTTTTCCCTCATGAGGTTTATCCCATTTGAGAACTAGATCTCCTACCTCGAAGTTCCTATCCGAGGAAGAATTTGAATCGAACCATCTTTTAACAATATGTTGATGTTGATCCAATCTTTCTTTTGCTTCTGCTCTTACTTCCTCTAATTTTAGCAAAGAATTAATTCGACTTTCAAGAGGAGGACAATCCTCTTCCTGAACTTTCTATGATAATTGTAGAGAGGGAAGCAAAACATGAGGAGGGAGAATTACTTCTCTTTCGTAGACGATAAATAAAGGATAATTACGAACAACGGTTTTCAGAGTCACCCTATCAGCCCAGAGTACATTAAAAAGTGCGTTGTGCCAGTTTTTGTGGTTTTCGGAAATTGTTCTCTTGATGATTTTGATCAGGTTTTTGTTTGTTGATTCTGCTAAGACGTTTCCTTGGGGGTAATAGCTGAAAGAATATTTTAGTTTTATCCCTTTTTCTAAAGAAAAAACACTCATATCGAGGGACAAAAAATAGGAAGCATTATCGAAGACCAAACACTCAGGAATACTGAATCGAGTAATGATGATTGAATTAAGGAAAGATATTACCTGACTAGTGTTTACCACTTTTAATGGTGCAGCCTCGGACCATCTGGTAAAATAATCCATTGTTGTAATGATGTATTTATGTTGCTGTGAGGAAGTGGGGTTAATCGGCCCTATAATGTCAAGACCCCACTGTTGAAAAGGAGAATCTACCAAAACAGGTTACAAAGGGAATGTTGCCTTTTGTACTCGTCCAGAAGCCTTTTGGCAGATTATGCATTTATGACATAATGAATGGGCATCTTTGAGTAACATGGGCCAAAAGTACCTGTCTCTTAATACTTATTGAGAAGTAGTGTCTCCATCGAAGTGCCTACCAGCTTCTCCTTCTTCCAGTTCAGATAACACTTTATCTGCTTCATCTCTTTCCAATCAACGCATAAGGACGTTATCAAAAATTTTACGAAATAATATGTCATTTACCAGCTGAAAAGGTGAAGATCTTAGTCTTAATTCTCTCCTATCTTTTGGATCGAGATGGCGAGGAGTAGAACCGTGTGTTAGATAAAACTTAATGTCATCAAACCAAGAATTAGCAACAACTTGTGTACATCAGATTTGATTTTGACTATGTTGATTTACAGCTAAGACATTAATTTTACTTTGTTGCTCTTCAATTGAATCAGCCATTAGTTTGCATAGACCTTGACCTCGGAAAATTTTTGCAGGGGTAATTTCGAGGTCATACTCTTGTAGGGATGTCATCCAGTTTCCCCGTTTTTCACCCAATTCCTTTTGTACTAACAAGTTTCTGACACCAGGATAAGGCACAGTGACTTTAGTTCTAGATTTCAGTAGATACGATCGAAAATGTTTTACTGTTTTAAAAACTATATAAGCATGTTGATCTATAGTTGGGTAATTAAGCTCTGATCCCTTGAAGGCTAGGCTCATAAATACAATGGGGATTTCATTTCTTTCAGTGTTCTTTTGGGTCAATACAGCGGCATAAGATCGATCAAAGGCGAACGTATATAGAGTAAAATCTTGTGAAAAAACAAGACTCATTAAGGAAGGAGCCTCTACTATGGATTTTTTGATGGAATCAAAAGCTTGATTTTTCTGCAGTCCCCAATGATACTGAACATCCTTTTTTAATTAAGTTTTGCAATGGCCTTACCATTTCTAAAAAATTCGAGACAAACCTTCTGACAAAATTGATCTAGCCTAAAAACGATTGCATAGATTTTTTGGAGGAGGGGGGAGGGACTTTAGCAATGGCTTGAGTTCTTTCAGGATCGATGATCATCCCATCACTGGATACTATGAATCTGAGAAGTTTTCCTTGTTCCACTGCAAAAATATACTTCTTAGGGTTGAGAGATATGTCGTACTTGCGACATCGTTGTAGGACAAACCTAAGGTGAGACAAGTGATATTTCTTGTTTTTGGAGAAAACAGTAACGTCATCAAGATATACCACTATGGAGTGATTGATGAGACCACAAAAAGCAATATACATTGCTCTCTGAAAAGTGGCCACGGCATTTATAATCCCAAAAGGCATTTTCCTGTAGGCATAAGTACCCCATGGGGTACAAAAAGTAGTTTTTAACTAGTCTGGGGGAGACATGAGGACCTGGTTGTATCCCAAAAAACTGTCTAGCAGTGATAGTCTTTCGAAACTAGATACCTGCTGAAGAATTTGTTCCATTGGAGAAACAGGATAATTGTCTTTGTCAGATGCTCGGTTCAAGTTTCGAAAATCGACACAGAGTCGAATTTCTCCACTTTTCTTCCTTACAGGAACAAGATTAGACACCCATTGTGTGTGTCTTAATGGGAAGATTATGTTTGCATTCAATAGTTTGTTTAGTTCTTTCTTGACTGTCGGTTCCAGCTTAGGGTGCATCTTTCTCAGCTTCTACTGAAAAGGTTGAGTCTCGGGTTTCATAGGGATGATGTGTTGCATTATGTTAGGGTCAAAAGTTTTTAAATCATAGTATGTCCAAGCAAAGACATCCTTGAATTCTCTAAACAGTTTTATAAAAGCGGATCGCTCTTGCTCGGAACATCCCATTCCCAGATTATTATATTTCGGATTATCTTTAGTCCCTAGATTTACCTTTTCATGAGTCAAGGAAGAACTGTTTGTTTTACAATTTATGGATTTTCTGAATTTATCATGCAAATCATAAAACTTTTCTAGTCTTACCACGGATTTAGGGATAGAATTTACCAGATCCGATGTTGATTCGGGAGACCTCGGGTCTAATATTACCGTAAAATTGCAGAGATCTTCATCGTGGGTGCCTTCATCAATAACCGCACCTTGGATGGTGTCCTCCATGTGCAAAAAACTGATGATCTGTTGATCATCATCAAACACTCTCCAGTTAGTGACGTTGTCTGGGACTGATGGTATGAACAATAACTCAATTGAAAATGCATTTGGAGAAAGACCTTTTGCGGGCAAAAGTTTGGAAGCGACGTTAGCTAATAAATCAGCCTCAGAATTGTTTAATATCGGAATGGAATTGAGATTAAATGCGGAAAACTTGTGCATTAGATTCCATACCTCGGATTGATAACTTTTTAGGTGTGGTGATAGGCAATGTATGGAGTTTCTTACTTGTCTGACCACAATTTTTGAATCACCAAATACCATTAAGTTATGTACGTTCATATCTACCGCTTTCTTGAGTCCTTGCAAAAGTGCCTCGTATTCAGCGGTGTTGTTTGTACATTCAAACTCTAATCGATAGGCGATCCAAGTTTTATTACATGTCAGATCGATGAGTACACATCCCACACCAGCTCCTTCTTTAGATTTGGATCCATTGAAGTAGAGAGACCATATGTGAGCTTCTTCAGTAGTGTTTGGCACATTTGGTAAAGCTCCTGACTGTGTGCATGTCATGAGCTTCGACTGTTGTTCTAGATCAGTGATGGCAGAGGTTTCAGCCATGAAGTTACCAAAAAAGGTGTTCATTCCCTGCATTTCGAGTGAATTAGTGGAAGCATTAAATGGTTCATTAGCGTTATTCAAATCTGTCACGGTGTGCTTGAGGTAATGCTCACGATTAATCCTAATTTTGTTTGGCTTTCCATTCTCTGGTAGCCACAAATGAGACCAATTTATCACAAAGTATCCATGTAGTTGTTCGGACCAATCCCTGCTTAAGAATAAACTGTACACTTCAGGGATGTCAACAACAATGATATCAATAATTTGGTGAACCTTAGAATTAGAGGATAGCCTAACGAGTACATTCTTTAGTTCACCAATTACCTTAACATTCATCCGATCGAGCTGAACGATTTTAAGACTAGAAGGTTGAACTTCAACATTGATTTTTTGGCAAACAGACAAAGGCATCACATTTGATGATGCGCCAGAATATACCATGCAATTATGTACATTTCTATTGAAAATTTCAAAAGTTAATAAAAAAGGTGGGACATTCTTGTGAGTATTAACAGCAGAATTCTGTTGATTTTTAGTCGCTGACCCTGAAATTACTTTATCTACATTTGATACAGTTTTTTCAGTGAGTTCCCTTTTATCTGAGGGTTCAGGTGTTGTTTTAGCAGGGACCTTTTGAGTTGTTTTAGGACTGATTTCTGCAATTTTCTTTCTATTCAGATTATTGTTTTTATTGTTTTCTGCAATGTTCTGAAGCATTTTCTGCAGAAGAAAAGGAAACGTCAAAAGTTCGTAAACAGAAATATTAGCTCTAAGTTTCTTTAGGTCTTCGATCAAATCATATTCTAAACTTGGGGCTACTAAATTATGTTTTGTTTCAGTTTGTTTAAATTGTTTCTGAGGAACATTAGTACTTATTTTGGAAGAGAGTTTACTCTGAGTTTTGCTTCTGGTGTTGTAAGGATGGACAGTTTCAAAATTGGCTGGAAAAATACTGTCGAAAAAATGTTTGAAGACATTGGGAGACGATTCCTCTTCTTCGATTGTTTCCTATTCAACCACATCTTCAGAATCCTCAGGGGGGACTAAGTTATCATGTGCTTCAAGGATAGTCTATATAGCGTATTGTAAGCTTTCAAAATTCAGACCCTTAGGGGTTGGGTTTGGTCGGTTTGAGGGAAAAAAATTTCTAAAAGGAGGTTTGTAACTTCCTTTGCTTGAAGATGTTTCTTCAGCTGATCTCTTAAAGTCTACGACTTGATTTGATAATTTCTAGACGACCTTTTGTAAACTTTCCAAATCTGAGGTTTCTGATTGAGTTTTGGTTTGGAGAGATCTAGGAATAATTTCTATTTTCTTCTTAGAAGATGGGGTTATTTCAACCTCATTACTAAGATTATCTTTCAAGCTCAAAACATATTTTTCAATCTGGCTTGCCTCCTCGAAGGCTTCCAGTAACGTTGACTTATTAGACCGTTTAACCCAAATTGCTACATTATGGTGTAGATCTTTGGTGTAATATGCCACAATGAGGTTTTCCGTAGGCATCGAATCAATGGGGATTCGATTTTTTAACGTGAGGAACCTTTGGTTAAAATATTTTACTTTCTCCTTAGGGTTCATCTTTAAGCTGGAGAGTTCCATGACTAAGACTTCAGGAGATTTATCATCTCCGAACTTATCTAGGAAACAGGACTCGAATTTGTCCCAAGATACAATGGTGTGAGGTTGTTGGGCGAAATAACATGTAAAGGCATTGCCCTCAAACATGTAAGGAACAAGTTTACATACTACATCTTCATGTTCTACACTTCTGAGTCTAATGGATAGCATGAATTTTTTATGTGATCTTCAGTGATTTGTTTAGAATCAGGATCGAACTTAGGTAACCATTTCTCCGGGTGTTTTGATAAAGGGTGTTGGGGTCCAGGTATGGCCACAACATCTTGGTCGAGCCATGGCCTGGCGGGATTGTTTTGATTTTCCATGGGTGTAGGTGGTGTCGAAGGCTGAGATGGTTCATATGATGCACTTCCTTCATCAGAATATTCTCCTTCTGAAGAGGAAGGAGATGAATGAGGTGGTGAAGGTGGAATAACAGATCCTCTGACTCCAAGAGTAGGGGTATGGTTAGGATCTATGGGATTTAAAAGCAGATCAGTGCCTTCAAGTTGCTATCTGATATCAGAGAAATCTAGATGTTGATTCATTGGCCGATTAGGTTGTCTGATACAAGTCGAAGCACTGTGTGTCCTTAAAAGTGACAGATGAACAATTTCTTGTGCGTTGGACGCTTGAGGGTTTGGTGTTACTAGATCAACGAGAATCTGGGGATTTTCGTTTGAGGTAGTTGTTGTTTGAGAGGTAAGGTTGTTGTCAGAATGACTCCTTGTTACTATAGGGGAGCAAGTGTGTGGGGGAGGAGTCTTGCGACTTCCATGTGCCATCAACTGTATTCAGGCCCTCCTTCTAGTGCCATTTGTTGACGGACGAAAATGACCATCAATCAACTGGAAGAACGAGTCTGGTCCGAGGTTGTCTAAATAACCCAAGTCATTTGGTATAACTTGTCCTGACGGGTTTAGTGGCTCTGTTAGCCAATCTAAAAGTCCTAAAGAAACAACTAAAAGAATGAAATAACTAACTAATTACTAATTACTATATATATATGTACATAAGTATGACGTAACTATTGTAGATCTATTAAATAGCATATTTACTTATCTTATTTATGTACATGATGTACACACTGCAAGTTTTAATCTAGACTTACAAAACTCAATGTGAAAAATGACTGCTTTGAAAAAAGCAGATAAAGAAAGCACATAAGATATTTTTTCGTTTTACCTTTATCAATCTAAACTAATAACAAAAATACTATGAAACGGAAATATGTGGATGATCAAAATCCAAACCATATATTCGAGTTTCAGTGATGAATAAACGAAAGAAAAACATAAATGAGCTAACCTGTTAGTGAGTTAACGATATGCATCCAAACATCTGTACGATTAGAGGACATCCAACCACCTTGTCCAAGAGGGAAACCTACAATGAACCTTAAAACTGTTCTGAATAAATGCAAAACAATGTGTTGGCAATTGAGTTTTAATAACAGAATGAATGATACAAATAGTTGTTGTGATCTTATGATTGGAAGCAATTACATTTGAGATAAATCTAATTGTAACAATGTGCATTTAATCATTCAACTAAAAATTAAAGAGAAATCACGTCATTTGAGTTGAATAAATGATCACTCTGTTTAATATATGAAGCATCAAATATGGACAATATTCTAAAAGGAATTATCCCAAAAACATAACATATTATGATGTCTAAAGCTATCAAAATCTATCAATTTATCAGGATAAACAAACTATAAATGAAAACACCATTTACAGGAAGCTAAAGTTGAAATGCAAATTTATGTTCCATTCAAGTTTATGAATTAATCTTCCACCTTCAGCCCCAGGCCAAGATGTCTTCTATTACAAAATATTGTGTATTTAAAGAGTTCAGGCAAACTTAGTATCCTATCTTTTAAGATAGGATCAAATCCCAAGATGATTTACTAGTTACAAAAATAGAGGGTGATAAAACCACTCAATATCAAACTGTATCTGCCAAAATTATAAAAGGTTTGTTTCTGTTTTACAAAATGAGCCAAAAGAAATGACTAATTAACTAAGCCCAGAAATACTCCATCTTTTGAGATCACCACAAGATACATGGTATCCTGAAAGAAAACGAAATGAAGAAATTAGGCATTTATTTAACTAATATTTTCCAAAAAAATTTATGAGAGTTGACTAGCTACATAATCTGTTGATTATGTAGCTAGTCTTATTTTAAACAATAGAAATCTAATTCAAACCATATTAATAAAAAGAAAATCAATAAAATCACAACTAAGATAAAAACAAATCTTTACCTTTCAACTGAATACTAAATTCGACTCATAAAACTTCAGAGTTGATCACTGCTTTGACACACTCAACATTTTTTGTTATGACATTTCCAGTTCTTTTCAAGCATTTTCCTTGCCTTTGTGCACTGATCTTGAGTTCATGTTTTTCACTTGTTAATGAGTCAATCTGAGCTGCGAGGGTTTTGATCTTCGCTTGAAGGAAGGGGACATCTGTGTAATATTTGCCTATCCAATGCAAACACACTTCACACCGTGGATCTGGAATAGTTGGTTGAGGAAACACATGATTGTGTGTCAAAACGCTACCACTGTCCACTGTGGTTTTTTGACTGAGTTTGATCCTTGGAAAATCTTCGTCATGTTTTAGGCATGGTGGCAGATTATCTACAAAATTGTATGTCTGACTGAGATCTGGTTTATGGTAATTTGGGTCTTCCCTTTCCAATAACTTTTCGATCTCGGAATCGGAGATATCATGAACCTCGATCGCTTTGATCAAGCTCACATGAGATTTCTTTTTATTGCATAAACTCCTCGAGATTAATCTCCCAACTCTTTTGTTATTAAACCCTATGTCTGAATTATTCTTTGAGAGTTTGTGTGAGTGATTATTTACGTTCTTTATAATGGTGTTGGGGAAAACATATTTCTCATGCTTAGGAGATATAATTACTCTAGGGTTAGCATCTTGTTGTTTGAACATAGGCTCATCGAGCGCAACCTCATCACAGGGTTCTTTGCATAAGAGAACTGGTCTGTCACTAGAAGTAACAGGGGGATTTTCCAGGATAGGCTTATCAACCACAGGCATCTCTATAGGATTTGATGTAACGAAGCCATTGTGAGTTAGGAAAGTATACCAATTGTCACCCTGTAGTTTCAAATGATGGGCTAACAACAACCTAATTAACCAATGGTGGAATAAACTGGAATTCAAACTCTGTCTTTTATATCTCTTAGCCATTTTATATAAACTCCTCAATAAATAAAATGGCATGTTTAACAGAAAACTGATGAAGTGCATTAACAGTCTTATGTGGTAAAGGAAAACAAGCCCGTAGCATCCTTCACAAGTAACAAATTTCCTTAACACAACTAGTAACTCATGCCATATATCTTTCAATAGAGAAATTGGCATACCTTTGTCACAGCACTGGATCTTCCAAGAGGTAGAGAACAGACTCCATGGAACCTCCTCCAACTTGGAATTCTTAAACCATTTTTTCCCAGTAAGGGGAAGGCTCATTGCCTCGCTCAAAAATTCCTCGGTGATTTCCAATTGAACATCACCTACTTTGGCTCGGCATCCATCGAAAGAGAGGGCGAACTCCTGGGATGCATGCAAGTTGTAACCCTGGAATTTCTTGAGAAACTCAACCCAACCCTGACTCTTGAGGTCATCACTTGCATCGTCATACAGAACCAAGATTTGGGAGCCATTTGGTTCGACACGGATGACAGGGGCCATAAGGGTTCGAACAAGCAATCACGAAGGGAGATAGAGTTCATTTTGAGTATGAAAGGTTTCAAAAACAGAGGAAATCAGAGAAAAAACCAAAGGAATAATACTTATCAATACCCTAGCGCGAGCAAAATGAGAGCATAGGGGGTTTCAAAACACAAAAATCAGGTGTTTTGTGCAATGAATGCCAGGGGTACAGGACGAAACCCAAGACTTTAACTTGGAATGATGAACCTGTCAATTCAAACTGCCACCTCAAACAAAGTACAGAACAGGACCGGGTGTGTTTGAATCTCATCATTGTGTAAAGGGTGGTGTTGATTTTCTAAGGTTAGGAGAAGAGGTGCTTTATGAACCAACGCATAACGACCACGAAATAAAAATGATTTACCAAAAACTATAAATGAAACAAAACCATAGTCTATTGCCAATCGATTCTTGGTGTATCATTTGAGTACTCAAGAAATATCTCATAACCCATGAGCAACTTAAAACAACTGTTTTATTGATAGGAGATAAGCTTCAAAGCAAAACAACATTCCTTTAAAGATTTGTAAGAACATTTACCCTTCTAGAGAAATAATCCTTAGACACGATTGCAATACAATTATAAGTTTCAATGCTTCATTCATGCTTTCAATCATGAACGAAGCATGAAAACGAAAAATAGAAACAATAGAAACACCCTTTTACAACCAAAAATTCACCTTCAAATAGAAATATTTATATGACAAAGCATAGGCAGCTACAGAAATTATTACTTATCACTTTAAAAGGTGAAAATATTGTGGGACTGCCAATAGAGTCTAACACCTATTACCGTAGAGGTGATTTTGTAAAGACAATTACACAAGGAAATAAGTGTGAAATCATCAAATGTATCAGGGTAATCCACCTTAGGAAATTAGAGCTAAGAAGGTGGAATTATAACTCCCTAGTATCTTCCCAGTCTCCCTAATCTCCTTATTGGATAGGAATTTTGGTTAAGTTTTGGGTTCTTCTCCAGAAGAAGTCAAAGAATAAAAGGTAGTTAGAAGATGGACCAGAGCACATGACAAGAGAAGACTTTAAGAAGTCAAAGCACGAGACAGAAGGATGCACGATGGAGCAACGCACAAAAGATGGAAAATAGTTATAGACCATTAGGATTTGGGGGACATTTTGTCCACTTTTGTAACGTGATTAACCATATTTTTGATGTATAAATATGTATTGGGTTTTTGGGTAGAGGTGTGTGTGTGTGAATAGAGCAAAGAAGTATGTGAATATATTGACGAAGAGATATGCATGAAGAAGATGAGGTATGACTGAGGAATAAAGCTCACACTACAACAGAACAACTAGGCAGGTTTAGGTAATGTTGTTGTTGCATATTTTCTAGCACAGTGGTCAGTTGTAAGAAAACTATCAATGACTAATAAATAAATCCATTCGTTGTGGACGAACCCCAAGTTGGGTGAAGTATGATGTTATAATGCCACACATTGAAGTATCTAGTAACTAAATGAATGTTAAGTGGGAGAGTATCGCGCATAGAATAAGTTGAATGTTAAATTGTTAAGTAATAGGAATTGTGCACATGATTAAATGATAGGTTGAATGCCCTGCTTCCCCTCATCACTGCAGAACCTTGGTTCCTACATTCCCTCTAGATGCTTCGGGTGAGACTTCACTTACTCTATAGGTGATGCAAAAAGGGTCGGTGTCTAAAGGTTTTGTTGGTATTTGAATGATTAACCTCGGGTCTTCCCACTACACATCAACAAATGGTTCCATTGTTGGGACCGAGAATTGTAATTGAGGGGAATATTTTGGAGACCAAATAAGGAAGAAATCAAAGAATGGCTAGAGATGAATCAACGAGACTTTCCTAGAGAACAGAATAGAAATCCTTGGCTCAGCGACGAACAGTGGTTACCAAGGTATGTTTTCACATATCTACATGAAATTTTCTTTGATGAATTCTCGATACTTTTGACTGAATGGTTGGAAATGCTAGTGGAGAACATTGGGATATATAGAGATGATGTTCCGAGAAACTGGACCTCTGAAGTAATCAGGCAGTTGAATGCAGTAAGTAATACAGTTTCTTACGCAGTATATTTTTGGTTGAATAGTATATTGGGGGGTTATATTATAGAGTTTGCAGTAGATTGTACCGAGTCTTATAGTTTCGCAGAGAGATAATTTTTCAAGGGTCCATGCAAAAGATACTTGAGCGCATTGTCTACTTGGATAAAAATGTTACTGTGCGATAAGAATGTCATGAAAATGGATTATGACAACTAGGCACCCTCATGCACATAGGGGGACTGGGGGATGACCCGAGGATGGTCTGAGAGTAGAAAGGATGAATGAGAACTGGATGGACTGAGGATACTGAGAGAGCATATTGACTCAGACAGAGAGATTGGAGTATTTTAATGTGGGAAAAGGTTTAGGTATAGTAAGAAGGAGACTATGGCTAGGAAAGGAGAGCAACACAGAGAATTCGAGGAAAGTGACCCCTACACTATTCTTCATATCACACCATATGGAGAAAGGAAAACGAAATAAAGAGATCCTTAGTATTGTTCAGTAGAAGAAGGAATTCCATCTCAGATTAGAATATGTGTTGAACCCATGACCCCGTATGCGTCACTAAGAATTGAAGAAAGAATCAAGACGTGCTCAAGAGAAATTGTAGTAAGTGGAGGAAGTCAAAGAAATAGTCATAATAGTGGAAGAATATTAGAAAAACATATTCATTCAGCATCACCAAGGGTAAGTACAACACCGAGTACAATGGAAGGGATAGATAATACACTAAGAATGCATGATTTTCAAGGAGCGGGGTCAAAGGACCCTGAGAAACACTTGTTTGTATGTGACACGATATGGACTGCAAAGAGTATCCAGGACGAGGCGAAGAAGATCGTGTAGTTGGACACAAAGTTTAGAGGTCATGCACTGACTAGTTAGGGTGGATAGTTTCACCACTGAAACTAATCTCCAAAACTCTCTAGGGTTTTCGTCCCAAGAACCAAATCCACAAGATCTCTCTCAATGCAATTTTAGAAAATAACAAGTGAATAATGAGAGAGGGTGCCCCTCATTCCTCCTTTTTTTCTTTCGTTGACCTTTTTTGGACCCTTTTACCCTTTTTAATGAAGTAAAGTGACTTTATAATTTAACTTTAGTAAAATCACTTTAATAATTAATTAACCCCTTTTTAATTCTAGAAAGTGATTAATTGGCTTGTAAGTCGTTCCTGGATGCCAGAAGTTCCTTTCTCATCATCCCAACCTTTAGACTTTTTCATCATGATTCCAACAAGCTATTACACGAAGGTGTTTCGTCCAACAATATGGCCCAAATAACCCCTTGAGTGTATTTAATTAATTTATACTCAATAATACCACAGGAATCGTTGGAATGCCACAAAATCAAGAACGAACTATGCAGAAGTTATCGTAATGATGAAATAAGGTGAATGAACTAGGCTTGAAATCACATAACCCCTCCAATTTTCCTGAGCCCCTGGTAACCTCCATTTACCCCTCTGGTCAAGCTCACATAAACCCATAAGGTTTCCTCCAACTATAAAGAAGGGGAATCCAAAAATGGGGACATTACATTGCCTCTCTTTTCACTTATTACAAGAGCTTTTCTTTCTCACCTCTCTTTTCAAGTATTACACGATTTTTTCTTTTTAGCTTTTAGAAAAAAAAAACTCAATCGACGATGCTAAGGGAAAGGATGGTAGGACATTTGATGGTACTAAAACCTAAGGCCAAATAAATATAACAATGATTAGAATCTTATTGAGCTTGTTGCAATGAGTGGAATTAGGGTTAGGGTTTTGGTTTTGTGAATATTACCTCAAACAATTCTTAAAATGGTATTTCATTAATGCAAACATGGATTTTTTTAGTTTTTTTGGCATGGAGGCACAACATCATGAATCAATAAACATATTGTTATTTAGAGGAATTAAGCTTAACATTTTTTAGACTAGATTTACTTTAATATTCCAATCTTGTATGTATACCTAAATTTTGTAGGGTTAAAAAAATAGACTCTTATAAACATACACAAAGAAACAAACCAAGAGTCCACCATAAAAATATTCATGGTTGTCAAACTCAAACCAGGGGACAAAGCCAAAAACTTAGAATTGTTGATCCCCATTGGGGATGTCAGGAAACTGTAGCATTTTTCCACAACTATGGCATGGTAGGATCTATGATGGGACTGAAACATGAGGCCAAATAAAAATGACAATGATTAGAATCCTACTGAGCTTGTTGCAATGAGTGGAATTAGGGTTAGGGTTTATGTTTTGTGAATATTACCTCCAATAATCCTTATTGGCATTTCATTAATGAAAACATGGATTTTTTTATATTTTTTAGGCATGGAGGCACAACATCATGAATCAATGAGCTATTTGATATTTAGAGCAATTAAGATTAAAATTTGAGACTGGTTTTACTTTAATATTGCAAACTTGTATGTATGCCTAAATATTGTAGGGTTAAAAAAACAAACTTTTCTAAACATATATGTCAAAGCGGAAAACCAAGAGTCCACCATAAAAAGATTCATAGTTTCCAAATTCAAACTAGGTGACTAAGCCAAAATATTAGATTTGTTAATCCCCACCAGGACCTCAAGAAACTATATCATTTTCCCACAACTACAAGGAAAAAATAAAGTAGAAATAGATCCCACAAACTGCAAGCTTTGGCAAACTGTGAATAGTTCATCTTAACTCAGAGAGGAAGTCATAATAAAGTTTTGCATTTGTTTTTTAATTTATTTATTTTTTATCATGTACATGGAAAAATTAAAAAATTTCATCATCTGAGTTAATAAATTGTAGACATCAGCATACTTTACACAGAATCATGAAAACCTAGAAGGAATATTCCAAGGTAATTACAAATTATGAGGAATGGAAGACAATATAAATTAGACCCCACATTCAATAGTATAATGAATGCATTACAGTGCCCAAGAAATATTAATCAAACATCCTTTTAATATTACTCTATCAAAGATGGAGAATTATTAGCTTAATCAATTCCATGTTCTTCTAGATTCTGATACCAAGCTTCTATTACTCATAAAATCTCAGTCTTCCCTATATAAGGTGTGCTCTTAGGCTAGGAAAAGCTCTTACAACAACTCTTGCGTTACTTTTATTGGCCTACAATGCAAAAACAAGTTCATGAATATATTCAACAATGTTCTCTTTCTAGTCAATAAAAAATGACAAACTTGGACTTTATCAACCTCTATGGGTGTTATCCATACCATGGGAATCCATACCCATGGGATTCATCAGTTGGTTTCCCTTGAAAATTTGTCAGCATGATTGCATATTTGTGATTGCATGCAAATTTTCTAAAATGGTAATTTGTATACCATGCAGCAAAACTGCCACTACCTAAGAAACACTCGATAACTTATTTAAGCATATATATGGACATGTTTTGTCTTACCTATAACAATTTTCTTGGATAGAAAATCCATATATCCATATTTCAATGTTATTTTTGGAAAAATATATGGAATCTTCTTGGTTGTAAATTAAATACACTATTTTATAGAGTTCCACCCATAAACATATGGCCATAGTGAGGTGGTAAATCAAACTCATGTCCATGCACTATGTATGGAGTATAACAACAATAAGTAGTGGGATTCAACATTACACATGGTACAATAATTACATCCACACCTTCCACAAATGAATATGCATATCATTGTTTGAATCATGTTATGAACCTTTACCAACTTACAAAAAACTAGTGGCATCCTCTCCTCTATATTCTTATAGGTAGCAAAAAGATCAACTTGCTTCTACATTTGTCAAGAAAGTTGCATGGATCTATGTATTATGAACAAGATCTCACACAATTTGATATTTCATACTACTATGGATGGTTCTTGAGATTACTCCCTGGTGCAGATGGTTCTTGAGATTTTTGAATGAGAGCACTCCAAAATTCTACCTGATGCAAAGGACAATAGTTATGTGATGTCCCATGTCTCCAATGCACATTCCATGACATATGTTACATTGTTCAAGAACAAATAAAGTGTGACTTAAGTTTTTTGAACATGTATTAAGAAAGTATGTACTGATACTGAGACAACTTATTCATACTCACCATGGCGATATTATTAGCCATCCATTGAGGCCACAACAGAATAAGCTAGTTAGGAAGGTGGGTCTTTTTCTTTTTAATGAGATTATTCCAAAATTCCACTTGATGCAAAGCACAAAAATTATGCAATGTCCCAATGTCCCAAGTCTCCAATGCACATTATGTAGCTGAAACCATAACATATGTTGCAAAGTGTTCAAAGACAAATATAGTGTAACTTTTATCATTATTACATTATTAATTAATACATTGCTAAAGTATTAATACACTAATAAAGTAATACATAACTAATACATTATTAATAATGTATTTATTAATATTATTAATACATTTAAACATTAATAAAGTAGTAATACATTGTTCTTAATTATGTTAGAAATAAATTATCAAAGTATTAATACATTACTAATACATTATTACATTAATGTAATGTATAAATTAAATTATTAATACATTAATGTATAATGTAACATATTAAATTATTAATACATTATTAAAGTAATAATACATTAGTAAAGTATTAATACTTTAATAAATACATTAGTAATACATTATTCAAGTAATACAGTAATTGTGAATGACTATGGTTAGCTATGGTTGACAATGGCCATGGTTTCTTATAGTTGACCTCGACCATGGTTAACTTTGGTAGACCTTGGTTGACTTTGGGAAGGAAAGGTTGACTTTGGTTGACATGGTCAATAACGGTTCACCATGACCATGGATAATTATGGTTGGCATTGGTCTACCATGACCATGGTTAATTGTGGTTGACCTTGGATTACCATGATCATGTTTAACTTCTATAGGCCTTCACTATGATTGACCTTCACTATGGTTGATTGTGGTTGACTATGGTTGATAATGGTTAACCATGTTTAATAGTTGTTGTCCATAGATAAGTGTGACATCCTCAAGAATTAAAAAAATATATTTTAATGTTATTTCTTTGAAAAAAATAAATTCCCATTTATGGAAATTCATACTAGTTATTATTAAGACATCTAATTACTATATTTGTGACTGTTCAGAAAGAGTTTGACTTGCCAATTGTCCTCTTTTGATGGACAGATGTATGAGATAGATATTTTTAATATATTTAATGTTGGAAACAAGTGGAACAACCATATTAAAAAGTAGTTGGCTATGACTCCATGAGTGGGGAACATGTTTGAGTTAACTCAGAGCTGATTTTTACAAGTGTTAGAAATGGAGTTTTGTAACTAGAAGCCCCTAAAAATAAGGGATTTGTAAAGATGTGAATTTCCAAGGAGGGAAATGGATGGAAAAAAATCCTAGGCAAAGAGAAATGGAATATATACAACATATGTGGGAGGCGGGACATTGCTTAGTATGGTGTGGAAATGAATATGTGTTGTGTGAGCACAAGTGGTGTTAAGCAAATGATTTTTTGAATTGTACAAAAATACAATGGCTGAGTGAAGCTCAGTTTTCCCTTATGGAGTCATGGTTAGGCTAGGGGGTGATCAGGACAAGTAATCTTGGTGTCTACGGTTGGGTGGAACATGGATGTTCCATTTGTTTCCATATTAATTGTTACATATATTTATATTTATTGACTATTTCTCACTTATGTTGGATAGTTGATTTACATATTAGCTACAGAATTAGATTTATGTAGATGCATGCATACTACAGATGTTGAATGGTTAGTTTCATGGTTAATAATATGGAGTTATGAAAAAAAAATTATGAATCATGAAAGAGGGAATTTTAAACTTTAGAAGAACTTCCATGCAATGGTACTATAGTTTTTATATATATCTTATAGCCAAGGAATGTCTGGAAAAATTGGTGCATTGAAAGAGGAAATGAATATTTTGACTTCATAGAGATGTGTGAAACAAGTTTGAACAAATTGATAAATTGTGAAGAAAGAAATGCAGAGAGAAAGAATAGAACAAAAAACAGTATATTAGAGTATAAGAAGAAGAGTAAAAAATGAGTACATGAAGAAGATCATGAAGAAGTAAGTGCTATGCAAAGGGAAATAGTTGAACTAAATAGGCTCAAGCAAAACAAGAATAGAAAGTATAGCTGGCAGTGTACAGTCAGCCTGTTGAGGTTACATTATATTTAACACTCCCTCTTAAACTCAACAGTTACAAGAATTAGCATTGATTATGCCTAAGTGTTCTCTTTGAAAATCAAAAACCTATTTTCCCAATGGCTTTGTAAAGATATCAGCAAGCTGATCTCGAGAACCACAGAATTGTAGTGCAATATCACCATTATTGACTAGCTCGCGTATGAAATGAAAACGAGTTTCAATGTGTTTGCTTTTCTTGTAAAACACGTGATTTTTGGATAGAGCAATTGTTGAAGTATTGTCACAGAAAATAGGAGTTGGATCCTTTTCTGTATGTGACATATTTTTCAATATTCTTCTCAGCCACACAGCTTGACAAGAAGTTGAGGTAGGAGCGACATACTCTGCCTCTGCAAAAGATATTGAAACTATTGGTTGCTTCTTTGATGCCCATGAGATCAGGTTCGTTCCCAGTTGAAAATCATGTCCAGATGTGCTTTTCCTGTCATCTAGGTTGCCTGCAAAATCATTGTCTGTGTAACCAGAAAGTTGATTACTATCATATTTAGTGTACCATAAGCCAAAATTGAGAGTTCCTGCAACATATCTCAGAATTTGTTTCACCATTTTCCAATGAGAATCTTTGGGCGATTCCATGAATCTAGAAACAAGGTTAGTTGCATACATGATCTCAGGCCTAGTTGCTGTAAGATACAACAAACTGCCAACCAAACTTTTGTACAGAGTAGAGTCCACTATAGGGCCTTCATCTTTCTTGCTCAATTTTGTGCCTAGGGGTATAGGGGTTTCTGTTGGATTGCATTCTTCCATGCAGAATCTTTTGATGATGTCTGCTGCATACGTTTTCTGACAGACAAAAATGCCTTTGGTTGATTGATCAACCTCAATCCCTAAAAAATATTTCATTATGCCAAGATCTATCATCTCAAACTCAGATTTCATGGCATTTTTAAAATTTTTTAACTCAAGATTTCCAGTATAGATCATGTCATCAACATATAAACATACAATCAAAATTTTACCGTGTTGATATGTTTTGGTGTAAAGAGTTGGCTCATTTTGACTTCTGCTGAAACCACTTTGGATCAGGTAAGTGTCAATTCTATTGTACCAAGATCTTCGAGCTTGCTTTAAGCCATACAAGGCTTTCTTCAACCGATATACTTCGGTTGACTGCTCTTGGACTTCAAATCCAGGTGGTTGATCGACATAAACTTCTTCTAAAAAACCATTCAGGAATGTTGACTTGACATCCATCTGGTATACTTGCCATTTGTGTTGGGCTGCTATGGCCAATAGAGTCCTTACAGTGTCTAATCTTTCTATTGGAGCAAAAGTTTCACCATAATCAGTACCAAGTTGTTGTGAGAATCCTTTGGCAACAAGTCTTGCCTT